>SJYC01141470.1:0-18552 GCA_006408675.1 Madoqua kirkii | reverse complement strand
ACAAAGGACTTGTATCTAGAATATATGAAGAGCTCTCAAAATTCAATCTTATAAAAAGCAATACAACTAGAAAATGAGCAAGACACAAACAGATATTACACTGAAGAGAATATACAGATGGCAGTAAGCACATGAAAAGATGTTTAGCATCCTTAGTCATTAACCAAATACAAGTGAAAACCACAAGAAGATTGCATACCTCTCAAAATAACTAAAAGAAAAAATACCAAATTCTGGCAAGAATGTGGTAAAATCGAATTTCTCATACATTGCACTATTGAACATTTATTTATTCTAGAGAAAGTGAATGTTCATACAAAAACCTGTACATAAATGTTCATAGCTGCTCTATTGTAATAACCAAAAACTAGAAGCATCTCAAATGTCTACCAGCAGGTAAATGAATGGTTAAACAAACTGTTGTACATCCACACTATGTAATATTACTCAGCAGTAAAAAGGAATGAACTATTGAAACAGACTCCTTGGATGGATTATTATTGTTATGCTGAGTGGGAAAAAAAGGGCTAGTCACAAAAGGTTATACACTATAAGTGCTGTTTATACACTGTTGAACTAGCAAAACTGTAAGGGAGAAAGATTAATGGTTGTCAGGGTGTAAGGATTGGAATGTGAAGAGGTAAGTGTGCCTAGAAAGGGTAGTACAGGAGACCCTTAAGATGATAGAAAAGTTCTGTCTCTTGATTTTGGTGATCATTTCATGAAGTTATACATGTGATATTATACAGAACTATACACATACACAGACTATATATAAAAACTAAATAACATCTGGGGATTGTGCTAATGTTAATTTCCCTTTGCTGATTATTGTACTATGGTTATGAGAGATGTTACCATTGGGGAAGGCTGAGTAAATGGTACACAAGACCTTGCTGTACATATTCCTTGCAGCTTCCTGTGAATCAATAATTATTTCAAAATAAATATTTTTAATGCAGTATAAAGAAAAATATTTTTTTCTCTCTCCCCAGATCCCTTGTCTAGGTGTTTAGACAGTCTCTATTTAAGTGGAAGCATTCTATGTACTGTCTTCTCATCTACTCTTTATTTATGGAGATTGTTCCATATTAGCATATACACCTCTACTGTGTTCTTTTTCATGTCCATATATTGTATAGATGTGCCATTGTATTTACTACATGAACATTAGGTTGGTTCCAGACATTTGCACACTAGGCTCCAATGAACATTCTTAGTTCTTAGTATATGACATGATAGGGATTCTGGATGACAACTACAATCTTATTTAAGGTTTTGTATCTAATTTTTTCTGTAATTTTTCCTTGTCATAAATTATCAAGAAAATCCTGATTCATACTAATACATAGTCATGAGTTATATTTTTTAACAGCCTATTTTACAGTCTCTTCAATTATTAAACTGATGTAGGAGCTTTGATGAGAAGTGATAGGACATTTAAACTCAATGTTGGATCACTAATGATATATTTTCTGGTTTATGTTATATAATAACTATTAATGTCCAACAAGACAGTAGCAAAGCTTACAAGAAGCACTGAAATCATCTTTTTTTGAGTGCCATTGGCTAAGTGCTTCATATATACTATTGCATTTCATTTTTCCCCCAGCTTTATTGAGATATTCTTGACATATAGCATATATTATACTTATGTTGTACAATGTGATGATTTGACACATGTATTTATTTCAGAATGATTACCACAATAAGGTTAGTTAACACCTCCATCTCCTCATATGATTACCATTTGTGTGTGTGTGGTGATAACATTTAAACTTTACTCCCTTAAAATAGAGTAGTGGTTACCAGAGGGGAAGGGGGTCAGGGAAAGATGAAATGAATAAAGGGAATCAACTGTATGGTAATGGATGAAAACTAAAATTTTAATGGTGAGCACACTATAGTGTATATAGAAGTAGAAGTGTAATCTTGTGCACATGGAATGTATATTGTTATAAACCAATGTTATCTCAATAAAAATGTTTTAATTAAAAAAAGATTTACTCTCTTAACAACCACCAAGTACATAATACAGTACTGTTGATTATAGTCACCATGCTGTATGTGAAATCCCGGAACTTACTCATCTAATAGCTGGATATTTGTAGCCTTTGACCACCATCTCCCTATTTCCCCTACCTCTCAGCCTCTGGCCACCACCATTCTACTCTCTTTCTATGAGTTCAGCTTTTTTAGATTCCACATATAAGTAAGGACATACAATGTTTGTCTTTCTCCATCTGATTTAGTTCACTCAGCATGATGCCCTTAGAGTCCATCCACGTTAAAAAAAGGCAAGATCTTCTTTTTGGTGGCTGAATAATATTCCTCTCTGTGTGTGTACCACATTTTCTGTATTGATTCACCCATCAATGGCTACTTAGATTGTGAAACTGTCTTTAATAGCATATCGTAACATGTTGAGTTCCGTATTAATTTAGTACCACACAACTGACTATGAAAATATGATGAGCACATGAATTGAGTAACTGCCACTGTCTGGTGTTTCAGTACAAGCTCATGTGCTACAGTGGTACAGTTATTTGTACAGTTTTCTGTGAGTGTGCACGGAAACTGGGCAAAAGTCTTGTGCACAGCTACAACCTCAAATTACACATTTGCAAAAAATTCAAACACGTACAAATAATAGAGGTGTATTCAAAGACTGCAGAAAAATTAATTAACCTTGCTGTACAAGATAATATGTCAGTAGACTCAAGTGTGTTAAGGTTTGCTTTATAGCACATTTGAATGAGCCATTTAAATGCAATTTTATTTAAAATAGTTAAAACAATTTTAAATAGCAATGATGGTTGCACAACAGTGTTAATGTACTTAATGCCACTGAACTGTACACTTAAAAGCTGTTAGAATAGTACATTTTATGTTATATATATTTTACCACAATAAAAATAATTTTAAAACAAAATTCAAATTACAGTTATAGAAATTCTACAGTATTTTTGTGGGTCCCTGAAGTATCCCTAAGGTCCTGAGGAACACAATTTGAAAACCACTGTTCTACAGGGTAAATACAGATACCTGAGCATGGCATATGCTGTTTATGATCTGCCCCTAATTGTCCTCTGGCCTCATTATTTGTTACTCTTTACTTCGTAACTTGCACTGTTTTCCTATTGAACTACCTGTAGTTCCTAAATGTATGATGCCCTCCTCGCAAATATATGCCTTGACATATGTTACTTCTCTGCCTGGAATGCCCTTAGATTCTTTTTACCTACTCTTCCCTCTTCCATCAGCATTGTCCTAGTCATTCTTCACAATTCAGCTCAAGTTTTCAATTCCCAGTCCCTCCTATGAAAACTCATTTTTACTATCTTTATCTTTTCCTTTAATATTATATTTGCAATTATTTTTTGTTGATGTGTCTCTCTCCCTTTATATTTTTAACTCTTTGAAAATAGGGATTGTGACTTATGCATCTTTGTATCTCTAATGCCTAGCACAGTGCCTAGAATATTGAACATATTCACTAAATGATGAAAAGGACTTGAATGTATGAGGTGAGAAAAGTGGGAGAGTCCAGGATATCTCAGATTTGCTGTTTGTTGGGTGACTGATTAGATGGTGAGACAATGAAAAGGAACAGTGCTGAAAGTGAAATAGATTTGCACTGAAAGATGAATTCTGTGTTGTTCAAGTCTGTGTTATGCAATATCATGTGTGCACAGCCCACTGGAGGTTATTCAGTCAGCAGGTAAAATATAGCTTCGAACAATAGGAAAGAGGTCTGGTTTGGAGATGCAGATTTGAGGGAGTCGTTAATACAGATATTTATTGGAACTCTAGGCAAGGTTGAGATAACCCAGGAAGAATGTATATAGTAAGCAAAAACCTTAAGACAGTCCAAAGAGAATACCAACATTTAATGGGCAGGTAATGAAAAGTCTACCCTGCTAAGTAGACTAAGAATGATTGCAATGGGGGATACAGTAGTCACATGGCTCTGGAGGGAAGACTTGAGAGTTTAAGATTTCTTTAAATATAGTTTCTACCAACCCCATCTTTTCAGCCTCAAGTCTCTCGTCTTTCCAAGGTACCTGGTGCCTCTAAGGGAGCAAATAAGCTCATTTCTATAGAGCATAGAGGTTAGGATCATGGACTTTGGAGCCCAGCTGCCTCCATCTGAATCCTGACTCTGCCACTTACTAGCTATGTGACCTTAGGCAAGTTACCTAACCTCTTTGTGCCTCAGCTCTTACATCTGTTGACACAAGGATAATCGTGCTTTATGCACACTTTATGGGACCACTGAGAGGGTTAAGTGAGGTAATATATATAAAGTTCCTAGAACAGTATCTGGCTTTTAGTAAACACTATAAAAACTTAGCTGTTATTATCACTGTCGTCATCATTATTGTCCCTTTGCAGGCACTTTAGATTGAGGCTCCTCCATCTTGCTGAGTCAGTTATTGCTTTCCACCTGTACTCTAAAAACATTGAGATCTCTTGCCTGTTGGTATATCCTCTCCTGTGCTCTGTGATCTTATCAGTTTATTACTTTCTAAATTCCTTTTAATGGTATCTTAGTGGGGAAAGAAATGCTGTTGGTCAGTCTTCTATGTTTGAACAGAACTTCGTCTAACATTCTCTGTGTTCTTTCTGTATGTGGTATTGTTACAGTGATTCCTGTGAAGCTATGTCAATTTTTATTGGAATAATGTGTGTCTAAATAATTACAATTTTATTTTTTGAAAGCCTTTCATACTTTTCCCCCTTTAGACTTTCGGTACCAGAAGCAAAACTATTTTTTCCCCTGAGTTCTAGAAATCTGTTTTCTTAACGTCTAGCATACTGATATTTGACCCTGCACCTCGATCCCCTATAACCAGATTCTCATCATTTCACTTACACTGTCAGTTCTTCCATGTGTGTTGACTTGAAGGCCAAAGCAGCCATTTCCTTCTCGCAGTATCCTTTTGCTGAAGAAATTGTCATGAGATAGATAAGGACTGCACTGGGTGCTCTGCTTTCAGTGTCATGTAACTTAGCAAATAACTACATTATCTAAGTTTCTCTATCTTATTGATAATAACTTAAATGTGGATAACACTTTATATTTTTATCATAGCCTCATGAGGTAAGTAAGGTATATATTATACCTGTTTTATGGATAAAAAGAAAGTTTTAGTGACTTGTCCAAGGTCATACACGTTGTAAAGTACCAGAGGCAGAGTTTGAGCTGAGATTCTGTCTCCCAATTAAGTTCCTTTTCACCCTATCACCTCTCAGTAGTTACTGCTGTAAGTCTTGTGACCAATTGCAGTAACAGATCATTCCCTTTCTCTCTGACTATGCAGAGTGTATCTATACCATCATATTACTTCTTTTTCCCCCCTAATCTTCTCGACTGTGCTACCTGCCTTAGGCTCATACATGTTTTCTTCTCATACAGAGTAGGGTGTCTCAGCTGTTGCACTATTGACATTTTGGGTCAAATAATATTGGGAGGCAGGGACTGTCCAGGGCATTGTAGAAAGTTTAGTGGCATCCTTGCCCTCTACTCACAAGATGCCAGTAGTACTCCCCCTGACCTCGCAGGTTGTGACAACCAAAATGTCTTCAGATATCACCAAATGTCCTCAGTTCAGTTCAGTCCAGTCACTTGATCATGTCCTACTGTTTCATGGACTGCAGCACGCAGGCATCCCTGTCCATCACCGACTCCTGGAGCATGCACAAACTTATGTCCATCAAGTTGGTGATGCCATCCAACCATCTCATCTTCTGTTATCCCCTTCTCTTCCTGCTTTCAGTCTTTCCCAGCATCAAGATCTCTTCCAGTGAGTCAGTTCTTCATATCAGGTTGCCAAAGTATTGGAATTTCAGCTTCAGCATCAGTCTTTCCAATGAACACTCAAGCCTGATTACCTTTAGGATTGACTGGTTTGATCTCCTTGCAGCCCAAGGGACTCTCAAGTGTCTTCTCCAATACCACAGTTCAAAAGCATCAATTCTTTGGTGCTCAGCTCTCTTTATAGTCCAACTCTCATGTGTATACATGACTACTGGAAAAACCATAGCTTTGACTAGACGGAACTTTGTCAGCAAAGTAATGGCTCTGCTTTTTAATATGTTGTCCAGGTTAGTCATAGCTTTTCTTCCAAGGAGCAAAGCATCTTTTAATTTCATGGCTGCAATCACCATCTGCAGTGATTTTGGATCCCCCCAGTATAAAGTCTCTCACTGTTTCCCCATCTATTTTCCATGAAGTGATGGGACTGAATAAGTCTCCATTGTTTCCCCATCTATTTTCCATGAAGTGATGGGACTGAATGCCATGATCTTACTTTTTTGAACCTTGAGTTTTAAGCCAACTTTTTCACTCCCCTCTTTCACTTTCATCAGGAGGCACTGTAGTTCCTCTTCGATTTCTGCCATAAGAGTGGTGTCATCTGCATGTCTGAGGTTATTGGTATTTCTCCCAGCAATCTTAATTCCAGCTTGTGCTTCTTCCAGCCCAGCATTTTGCATGATGTACTCATAGAACTGTTCAACTTCAGCTTCTTCAGCATTACTGGTTAGGGCATAGACTTGGATTTCTTTGATATTGAATGGTTTGCCTTGGAAACGAACAGAGATCATTCTGTTGTTTTTGAGACTGCCCCGAACTGCAACATTTCAGACTGTTTTGTTAACTATGAGGGCTACTCCATTTCTTCTAAGGGATTCTTGCCCACAGTAGTAGATATAATGGTCATCTGAGGTAAATTTGCCCATTCCAGTCCATTTTAGTTCGCTGATTTCTAAAATGTTGATGTTTATTCTTGCCATCTCCTGTTTGACCACTTCTGATTTGCCTTGATTCATGAACCTAACATTACAGGTTCCTATGCAATATTGCTCTTTGCAGCATTGGGCTTTACTTCCATCACCAGTCACATCCACAGCTGGGTATTGTTTTTGCTTTGGCTCCATCCCTTCGTTCTTTCTGGAGTTATTTCTCCACTGATCTCCAGTAGCATATTGGGCACCTACTGACCTGGGAAGTTCATCTTTCAGTGCCCTATATTTTGCCTTTTCATACTGTCCATAGGGTTCTCAAGGCAAGAATACTGAGGCGGTTTGCCATTGCCTTCTCCAGTGGACCACATTTGTCAGATGTCAAAAGTCCTACAGAAGCAAAATTGTCCCCAGTTGAGAGCTGCTTCGTATAAGCTGCCTTCTTTCTCTCCTACCTTGTTTTTCTCTCCTGTGACAAATATACCCTTTTAATCTAGTTGTAAAATCTATTGTAACATGTGTTCATTATACTTGTGAAGTTCTAGTCCCCTTTTAAAGTTAAAATCTCTATTATTTATTTGTTGCCCTAGTGAACAAATACCTGAAGCTAATGAGTAGTATTCTTGATCCTTTCCTCACTTGATCCGTTCTCAATCTTTTAGAGAGAAGAGGAACTTCTGGTCTTACAACTTTATCCAGACATTTTTCTCCATAGCCATATTTGATCAGAACTTTTAAGTTTCTTCAGACATGTTCTTCCCAGTCTTTATGATATATATTTTCCATCCATGTCAAGAATTTCTCTCTCAACAACAGGAAATCAAATGCTCTTTTGTGATTATTTCTTTCCAGAGAGACATTCATTTCCCTTGCTCCTTTCTATTCCAAAACTCCAACTCTCATTTGAAGAAAAAATTCAGCCTTTTTATTCTTAAGTCTGTGCTTCTTGCTTAGATCACAGTACCCATAATTTCTTCTCAGGGCTTATCTGGGCTTTTGTTGTTGTTCCTGTGAGGTAATAGATGGACATTTTGCTTAATAGGTTTGAAACACCTCAGCAGTCTTTCCTTCACATCCCAGATGGGATATGGGCCAATAAGATGGCACAATGTTCTGTTTGGCTAAAAGGTGTAAGAAGAGAAAGAACTGAACTAATATGAGGCTTAGTACAGGCAATGGTGAAGTTTGATTAATCTCAGCAGGATCTCCTTCACATCCTGGATGGGATAAATGGCCCTGGAAAATGGCAGTAAAAGGAAAAGAAAGAGATGGTTGCTTGATGGAGCTGTTTTTGTCTTCATCATCATCATTCAGTTGCTCAGTCATGTCTGACTCTGCGACCCCATGGACTGCAGCATGCCTAGCTTCCCTGTCCTTCACCTTCTCCTGGAGTTTGCTCAAACTCATGTCCATCGAGCCAGTGATGCCATCCAACCATCTCATCCTCTGTCATCCTCTTCTCCTCTTGCCTTCAATCTTTCCTAGCATGGGGTCTTTTCCAATGAGTTGGCTCTTCATGTGAAGTGGCCAAAATATTGGAGCTTCAGCATCAGTCCTTCCAGTGTATTCAGCATTGATTTCCTTTAGGAATTGAATTCCTTTAGGATTGACCGGTTTGATCTCCTTGCTGTCCAAGAGGCTCTCAAGTCTTCTCCAGCACCACAGTTTGAAGGCATCAATTCTTTGGCACTCAGCCTTATATATTGGGATATTTGAACATGTGAATAAACATAAAAGAAGGAATTTGTAAAGGGAAAATAAATTGAAGATCTAAGAGGAAGGTAGAAGATTGAACAATCCAGGGTCCCTGGGAAAATTAAGGAAATAGAAACACCAGTAGAGGCTGAAGGGAAAATAAAGGTAGTTATTTCCTCCTGAAACAAGGAGAAGAACAGAGGGATAAGTAACAGCAAAGGAGAGACTGTGAAGTGAGGAGAGGGGAAGTTAGGGAGCCCTTGTGAAGAATTGATCACCATAATGTATTTGTTGAAATCATATACTAATAGAGTGAAGGTAGATTTCCAGTCTTAGAAATGAGTGTTTAGAATAGCTGCCATGGTGAAGGAAGAATGAAGAAGAGAAGATGATCAGTTGACCAAGGGTTTAGCCAAGGTCAGATAGCATGTTTTATAATGGATGAATCCAGTCCATTTGATATGTAACTTTCTTTAGCATTGCAGTGTAAAGAGAAGCACACATGTGCGTGCATGTGTGCACACACACAGCTGGTTTAACCTAGGCCTGGGAATTGACATTGTGGGAATGGCAGAAGGTCATGGGTTTAATGAGTGCTTGGGAAAGTATAACTGAAATGACTGCAGGGTTCAGAATAGGTAGTTTAAGGCCCAGGAAAGATGATCTACCAAGGGTTTTAGGAAGAGTCAGTTGGTATTTCCCTGCTGGCCCAGTGGTTAAGACTCCACCCTTCTACTTCAACAGATATAGGTTCGATCCTTGGTTGGGGAACTAAGATCCTATATGCCATGTGGCACAGTGAAAAAAAAAAGAAAGAAAGAGTGTCAGTAAATTTGTAGCCACAATAAGGGTGAAGAACAGCATCCATGAAAGAAACGGAAGGATGGTAGTAGGATGCAGTCAGAGAGGAATTTTGGAGTTAAGGATCTTATAGTTGTTATATAGATCTTATAGATATAGATCTATAAGGGAGTCCAGTGGCTGAATAAGTAAAGTAGAATAGCACTAACAATCATCATGCCATTTATATATCATATAACTTTGTTTTGTGTAAGGTATCTTATTAACTCCCCACCACAATCTATGAACTGGGTAGATTTGCCCCCTTCTGTAGAACTTACCCAAAATTGCATAACTGGTCAGTGACAAAGCCAGGATTAGAACCTAGCCACCATTGCCCATGCATGTAACCATTATACTATATAGACTTTCCAAGATAAACATAACCATGGGGGCTTTCAAGGGACCTCAGAGAATATTACAGAGTTTAAAAAGTAAACCTTGGAATTTAAGAAGTGGAAAAGAATGTTTACTCTGTTTGAAGCAACAAGAGGAAAGTATAAAATGTAAATAACTATACAGTGGTTGTTGTCATGGTGATCATAAGGATCTTATAGTTGTTATATAGATCTTATAGATATAGATCTATAAGGGAGTCCAGTGGCTGAATAAGTAAAGTAGAATAGCACTAACAATCATCATGCCATTTATATATCATATAACTTTGTTTTGTGTAAGGTATCTTATTAACTCCCCACCACAATCTATGAACTGGGTAGATTTGCCCCCTTCTGTAGAACTTACCCAAAATTGCATAACTGGTCAGTGACAAAGCCAGGATTAGAACCTAGCCACCATTGCCCATGCATGTAACCATTATACTATATAGACTTTCCAAGATAAACATAACCATGGGGGCTTTCAAGGGACCTCAGAGAATATTACAGAGTTTAAAAAGTAAACCTTGGAATTTAAGAAGTGGAAAAGAATGTTTACTCTGTTTGAAGCAACAAGAGGAAAGTATAAAATGTAAATAACTATACAAGTGGTTGTTGTCATGGTGATCTGTTATCTGTCTGCTTTGTATCCATGGAGAAGGATAAGAAGTGCCAACTGACTTAATTGTGCTTTCATCTTTGCCCTTTGAACTTTACTTAATTGGAAGACCAACTGTTTGAAAGAGGAAGAGATGGAAAGAAAGTAAAATATCAGAGTGGACATCACCAGCTTCTACCAGCATTATGTTTATTCCCATTTCTATACATACCACCTAGGGAAAATATGGTGTGTTTCTCAAAGAGCATAAGAATATTTGATAAGAATACTAAAGATCTTTAAATAATGTTTTTCTTTTATATAGAGCCTTCTGTTTGGGGGAAAAAAAGACACTCTCAGAAAAGTGAACAGGATTAAGAGTTTTCCTTAAGATTGCTAACTTAATAATTCTATGGAGTCTTTATTCTTTTCTTTCTCAGGATAGGTATATATTAGATGTTACCAAGCAATTTAAATTTTCTTTCCTATTATTAGGTATTAATATTAACCGAGGCCTCCTATGTTTGGGAAATGTAATCAGTGCTCTTGAGATGACAAAAAGTGTGGCTTTGTGCCCTACAGAGATTCCAAGTTGACTCGACTGCTTCAAGGTAAGCCCAAAGTGCCTCTAAGAAATAAGAAAGTAACTTAGAATGATAGTGATGAGAATGCAAAGATAGGACAGATATTAATAAGAAGTCAGATTTTTGGACTATTACATACAGAGCTGTCCAATTGATAAACAGGAGAGAGACCTGTTGGCAAGCAGGCTTCTAAAGTAATGGAAAAATGTCTTTGTATATGGATTTGAGAGCCAAAAAAATCTGTATATTGTCAACTGTACTTAGCACTTTGTATCTGGAAATGAACTTGCTTACTGTATTTATTAATGCTGACAAGCAGAATTCCCTAAAGAGTTAAAATCTACCTAGAGGAAGCATCCAAAGAATGTTTAATCCTAATAGTGGCTCCTAACTTATTTGGCCCAGGCCCCCGTTGTTTTAACCTGATTAACTGCCGATGTCACAGTCTCACTTAAGGAGGACACATGTAATAGCATGCTAAACTATATCATTTTACACATTTCTTGATGTTTTTATATTGATGCAATAGGAAATTTGTAGATATTTAAGAATTATTTTCTTACAGCTCTGAGATTGAAGTCTCCAACCCAATGGACAGCTTTGCTTGCATCCTGCTTGTATTTCACTTCCTTCCATTATTCTTTTTCAGATTCTCTAGGAGGTAATAGCCACACTCTTATGATAGCCTGTGTGAGTCCTGCTGACTCCAATCTAGAGGAAACATTAAACACTCTTCGTTATGCTGACAGAGCAAGAAAAATCAAGAACAAACCTGTTGTTAATATTGATCCCCAGACAGCTGAACTTAATCATCTGAAGCAACAGGTAGAAGGGACTTAACATTTGATGGGGAAAATTACAAGTATGTGAGTGGAATGATAGAGCTCCTATTTCTCAGCTTTTTCTCCAACAGGACTTTAGAGATATTGGTTAAGCATTCTGTTAGTATGAAGACATGTTAAAGTAACTCCTATGAACATGTTTTTTGGTCATATTTAAGATTAGAGGGTGGCACTGGATATTTCACTGATAAAGAAGTGAGCAGTGAGAGTTGGGGCAAGAGAAGTATGCAGGAGTCAGATCCCAAAAGTCCTTATATGACTGGTTATGGCCTGAACTAAAGACAGAAGCAATAGAGATAAAGAAAGGGAGACAAATTATTGTTAGAAACAAACAAACAAACAAAAAAAAACCCAAGGAGGTAGAATGTATAGAGCTTACAAATGAAATGTGGCTACAGATTTGATGTGAAAGGGTAGGTAGGGAAAATCAAAGTTGATCCCCAGGTTTTTTGCTTGGACAACTGAATAAATGGTAGTAACAATCACTGAGTCAAGGAATTTAGGAGGAAAATAGGGGTCAGGCAGGGAAATGGAAATGATGAAATTCAGTCTGGGGCATTTTGAGTTTGAAGCTCTTGAGGGACATCTAAGTAGAGTTATTCAAACATGGCTGGGTATGCAGGTTTGATGTAGGGAGGTCTGAAGATACAGATTTGTATGTCATCAGCATTTAGCTATGACAAACCTAGACAACATATTAAAAAGCAGAAACATTACTTTGCCAACAAAGATCCGTCTAGTCAAAGCTATAACTTTTCTAGTAGTCATGTTCAGATGTAAGAGTCGGACCTTAAAGAAAGCTGAGTACCGAAGACATAATGCTTTTGAACTGTGGTGTTGGAGAAGACTCTTGAGTGCCCCTTGGACTGAAAGGAGATCCAACCAGTCCATCCTAAAAGAAATCAGTCTTGAATATTCATTGGAAGGTCTGATGCTGAAGCTGAAGCTCTAATACTTTGGCGACCTGATGTGAAGAACTGACTCACTGGAAAAGACCCTGATGCTGAGAAAGATTGAAGGCAGGAGGAGAAGGAGATGACAGAGGATGAGATGGTTGGATGGCATCACTGACTCCATGGACATGAGTTTGTGCAAGCTCCAGGAATCAGTGATGGACAGGGAAGCCTGGCATGCTGTAGCCCACTGGATTGCAAAGAGTCAGACATGACTAAGCAACAAAAGTGAGAATTTAGATGGTACCTGATGTTACAAAGTAGATGAAATCGAAGAGTGCCGGGCATGTTAAAGGCACTTACTCAATATTTGCTGAGTGAGCAAATGGCAAAGAAGAGAGACGAAGGCTAGATAGAACTCAGGGGTAACAGCAGTATTTAAGGAAGTGGGAAAGGAGAGCTGACAACAAGGGAGATGAAGAAAGAGCAAACAGGTAGGAAAAAAATCAGTGGTTCATGGAAGACAAGGGAAGAAAGTTTCAAGGAGGGCTATCAAAAGTATAAATTTATAAAGAAGTGTAAAGATAAGAGTTAAAATGGTCCATTGATTTTTTTTTTTAATCAGCAAGAAAGCTATTGATGACTCAGTGAGAAGAGGGTCAGGGGAATGATAGGAACAGATTGCTATGGGATGGACAGTGAATGCTAGACAAGGAAGTGGAGGAAGTTGGTAGGCTCTTCTTTCAAGAAGACAAAATAAAAGAAGACAGTAGCTGGTAGTCATGGGTCAAGGGATATAAATCTGTGGGGTTTTTTTCTCTCTTTTTTGAAATATGGAAGAGACTTGAGCATGTGAAAGAACCAGAGACTGGTTGGGATAGACTTGGAGAGACTGAGAATAAGAATGAGTTGATAAGGTGTTTTCTTTTAGTTGAGATCCTCTGCACAAATAAAAAGGGATTCACCTTAGACAGTAGAGGGGATACCTGCCCATAAAACTCGAAGAAAAGAGGTTAGAATAGGAAGGATACAGTGATACTAATTTAGATAAACAAGAAGGGAAATTGAGCAATTTTCAGCCTGATGACCATTTTCTTCTCAGAGAAATAGAAGACAAGGTCATCTTCTAAGAGCAATCAAGCAGATGATAGCATAGAGGGATTGAAGAGACCTCAGAAGGCTTAAAGTCTTGGAAATGGAAGAAGTAGAGACTAGGAACATGAATTTGTGGTGGTATCAGTATGACTGTGCAACAGCTCAATAGCACTGGCAGAATAGCAGGTAGCAAGATTGGCCCCCTTGGCAGGGGTATCAGCTTTTCTTGGTATAGTACTCTTCCCAGTGGGAATCTAGTGTTTCTCAACAGTCTAGTGCTCACTCCATCTCTAGCTTCCCCCTCAGTGATTATAATTACAACTCATTTAATCTGTTGTCTTCCCTCTTTTTACTGTCCTTTATTTCCTTCCTCCTAAGGTTCACTTGGCAAAATTCTATTAGTCTTTGCCCTGCTTCGTTCCACATCCCAAGGCCAAATTAGCCTGTTACTCCAGGTGTTTCTTGACTTCTACTTTTGCATTCCAGTCCCCATAATGAAAAGGATATCTTTTCTGGGTGTTAGTTCTAAAAGGTCTTATAGGTCTTCATAAAACCGTTCAACTTCAGCTTCTTCAGCATTACTGGCTGGGGCATAGACTTGGATAACTGTGATATTGAATGGTTTGCCTTGGAGATGAACAGAGATCATTCTGTCGTTTTTGAGATTGCATCCAAGTACTGCATTTCGGACTCTTTTGTTGACCATGATGGCTATTCCATTTCTTCTGAGGGATTCCTACCCACAGTAGTAGATGTAATGGTCATCTGAGTTAAATTCACCCATTCCAGTCCATTTTAGTTCACTGATTCCTAGAATGTTGATGTTCACCCTTGCCATCTCTTGTTTGACCACTTCCAATTTGCCTTGACTGATAGACCTGACATTCCAGGTTCCTATGCAATATTGCTCTTTATAGCATCCGATCTTGCTTCTATCGCCAGTCACATGCACAACTGGGTATTGTTTTTGCTTTGGCTCCATCCCTTCATTCTTTCTGGAGTTATTTCTCCACTGATCTCCAGTAGCATATTGGGCACCTAATGACCTGGGGAGTTCCTCTTTTGGTATCCTATCATTTTGCCTTTCCATACTGTTCATGATCCAGTGGATGTTGGCAATTTGATCTCTGGTTCCTCTGCCTTTTCTAAAACCAGCTTGAACATCAGGGAGTTCACGGTTCATGTATTGCTGAAGCCTGGCTTGGAGAATTTTGAGCATTACTTTACTAGCATGTGAGATGAGTGCAATTGTGCAGTAGTTTGAGCATTCTTTGGCATTGCCTTTCTTTGAGATTGGAATGAAAACTGACCTTTTCCAGTTCTGTGGCCACTGCTGAGTTATCTTTGGCATTGCCTTTTTTTTGAGATTGGAATGAAAACTGACCTTTTCCAGTTCTGTGGCCACTGCTGAGTTTTCCAAATTTGCTGGCATATTGAGTGCAGCACTTTCACAGCATCATCTTTCAGGAGTTCAAACAGCTCCAATGGAATTCCATCACCTCCACTAGCTTTGTTCATATTGATGCTTTCTAAGGCCCACTTGACTTCACATTCCAAGATGTCTGGCTTTAGATAGTTTTCTTATAATAACCTACAACTCCACTGATACATACATCCTACCTCCTTAGAAATATCTCTTTGCTGTAGAATCTATTGAATGAATGAATATAATGAATTGTATCAAATTAATAAAAACATAAACTATAAACACTTATTGAGTGATGGGGTCACTAGGATATAAAAAAAGAAGTGTAAGTTGAGGCTTTACCATTCACAATCCATTCTCTCAGGTCTTCTGTGGTATATCCATGTATAAAAAACATACTTAGATTAGACTAATTAATAGCTTAAATTTGTTATGATCTCAATAATCTAGGAATAGAGGAGAACTTTCTTAACTTGTTAAGGATTACCTATAAAAAATTGATAGCTAATATCATACTTAATGGAGAGAAACTAAGTTTTTGCACTAAAATTTTTAAAAAGGCAAGGATGTCCCCCATTATTATCACTTCAGTATTGTGCTTTAAGCCCTTGATAATGCAATAAGGCAAGGCAAGGAAATAAAAGATGTACAGATTGTTAAGGAAGACATAAAATTGTCTTTGTTCACAGATGACATGATCATCGACATAGAAAATAAAGAGTTGACCAAAAAACTCCTAGAACTAATAAGTGATGTTGGTAAAGTGATGGGATAAAGGTTAATATATGAAAGGTAATTGCTTTCCTATATACAAAAAATAAACAAGGGAATAGATTAAAAAAAAAAACAACACTGTTTACATTAGCATCACCAAAAATGAAAAACTTCAGTATAAATCTAATAAAACCATGTACAAAACCTCTATTGTTTTCCTCAACAGTTGGAAAACTACAAAATCCTGATGAATGAAATCAAAGAACAAATAAATCAAGAGAGATTGCATGTTCATGACAGGAATACTCAGTATTACCAAAATACTAGTTTTTTCCCAATGTAATCTGTAGAAATTCAGTGCAATTCCAATCACAATCCCAGCAAGTTATTTTATGGATATTGTCACATTGATTCTAAAAATTTTTTTTGGTCTTTAAAAAAATTTATTTTAATTGGAGGCTAATCACTTACAATACTCTGGTGGGTTTTGCCGTACATTGATATGAATCAGCCACGGGTGTATATGTGTCCCCAATCCTGCACCCCCCTCCCACTTTCCTCCCCATCCCATCCCTCTGGGTTGTCCCAGTGCACCAGCCTTGACTGCTCTGCTTCATGCATCAAACTTGGACTAATCATCTATTTCACATATGGTAATATACATATTTCCTTGCTATTCTCTCAAATTATCCCACTCTCACCTTTTCCCACAGAGTCCAAAAGTCTTTTCTTTACATCTATGTCTCTTTTGCTGTCTCGCATATAGGGTCATCGTTACCAGCTTTTTAAATTCCATTATCTCTGTGTTAATATACTGTATTGCTGTTTTTCTTTCTGACTTCACTTTTTATAATAGACTCCAGTTTCATCTACCTCATTAGAACTCACTCAAATGCGTTCTTTTCTGTAGCTGAATAATTCTCCATTGAGTATATGCACCACAACTTATCCGTTCATCTGCCAATGGACATCTAGGTTGCCTCCATGTGCTGGCTATTGTAAATAGTGCTGCGATGAACATTGGGGTACATGTGTCCTTTTCAGTTATGTTTTCCTCAATGTGTATGTCCAGCAGTGGGATTGCTGGGTCATATGACAGTTCTATTTCCAGTTTTGTTAAGAATCTTCACATTTTTCTCCATCGCGGCTATACTAGTTTGCATTCCCACCAAGTGAGAGGCAAAAAACCCAAAATATCTATTACCTTATTGAATGAGGACAAAGTTGAAGGAATATTACCCAACTTGAAGATTTACTTTGAAGGTACAGTGTCAAGATAGTGTGATACTGGTGAATGAACAAATAGATCAATGGAACAGAATAAAGACCCCCAAAATGAACCTACATGAAACAGTCAACTTATCTTTGACAAAAGAACAAAGGCAATATAATGGAGCAAAGATAGTCTTTTCAACTAATAGGGCTAGAAAAATTGAATATCCATTTAAAAAAAAAAGAATTCTAGGAACAGACTTCACATCTTCATAAAAATTAGCTCAAAATGAGACCTTAATGTACAACACAGAACTATAAAACTGCTAGAACATAACATAGGAGAAAACCTAGATGACCTTGGGTATGGCATAACTTTTAAGATATAACACCAAAGGCACAATCCATGAGAGAAAGAAGTGACAAGCTCTGTTCAGTTCAGTCACTCAGATCCGTCCTACTGTTTGTGACCCCATGGACTGCATGCCAGGCTTCCCTGTCCATCAACTCCCAGAATTTACTCAAACTCATGTCCATTGAGTCAGTGATACCATCCAACCATCTCATCTTCTGTTGACCACTTCTCCTCCCACCTTCAATCTTTCCCAGTATCATGGTCTTTTTGAATGAGTCAGTTCTTTGCAGCAGATGGCCAAAGTGTTGGAGTTTCAGCTTCACTCCTGCCAATGAGTATTCAGAGCTGATTTCCTTTAGGAAGGACTGGTTGGATATCCTTGCTCTAAGGGACTCTCAACAGTCTTCTCCAACACCACAGTTCAAAAGCATCAGTTCTTTGGTATGCAGCATTTTTTATAACCCAACTCTCACATACATATGTGACTACTGGAAAAACCATAGCTTTGACTAGACGGGACCTTTGTTGGCAAAATTATGTCTCTGCTTTTTAATGTGCTGTCTAGGTTGGTCATAACTTTTATTCCAAGGAGCAAGAGTCTTTTAGTGTCATGGCTGTAGTCACCATCTGCAGTGATTTTGGAGCCCTCCCAAAATAAAATCTCTTACTGTTTCTGCTGTTTCCCTGTCTATGTGCCATGAAGTGATAGGAACAGATGCCATGATCCTAGTTTTATGAATGTTGAGTTTTAAGCCAACTTTTTCACTTTCCTCTTTCACTTTCATCAAGAGGCTCTTTAGTTCTTCGCTTTATGTGAAGCATAAGCATAGTGTCATCTGCATATCTGTGGTTATTGATATTTCTTCTGGCAATCTTGATTCCAGCTTGTCCTTCATCCATTCCAACATTTCTCATGATATACTCTGCATATAAGTTAAATAAGCAGGGTGACAATATACGACCTTGATATACCCATTCCCAATATGGAACCAGTCTGTTGTTCCATGTCCAATTCTAACTGTTGCTTTTTGACCTGCATACAGATTAATCAGGAGGCAGGTCAGGTGGTCTCATATTCCCACCTCTTTCAGAATTTTCCACAGCTTGTTGTGATCCACATAGTCAAAGTGGAGAAGGCAATGGCACACGAATCCAGTACTCTTGCCTGGAAAAT
>SJYC01141462.1:0-33676 GCA_006408675.1 Madoqua kirkii | reverse complement strand
AATATAATTGGGCTTTAAGGGGGGCAAGTTGACAATTGAGTTTCTCCTTTTTGGTGACCTCAAAGTATGCTGTAACTGCTCTTTGATCAGACAGCTTGTAGACACGTCAGCTTTAGACTTTGATGGTTTGCATGAAGGCCATCTTGATTGTTACTGTTGCAACACAGCTGAATCACTAGGTATCTGGACAGGAGACTGCAGCAAGCACCAAACTGATGACTTGTTCAAAGCTAATGCTGAAAAAATAGGTTTCCTCATTCAGCTGTATTTCCTATATGTACTAAGGAGATGCCAAAGTATAAAGAAGTGATAGCTTAGAAGCCAGGTAGACATGAGTTCTGTCTTGACTTTGCCACTGTTTAGTTGGATGGCCTTAAGCAGGTCACATAATCTCTCTGGGCCTCAGATTCTTTATTTATGTAATAAAGGGATGGGACTAGACTACTGATATATAAGGTCTCTTCCAGCACAAATATCCTGAGTTAAAGTTGTATATATGGGTTTTGTTGTTGTTTTTAATATGTGGGTTTTAATAAATACCACCTTTATATGGTATTATATGGTGTCTGAGAAGTTAAAAGGAATATATGTGAGAGCACCTTGTAAAGGATAAAATGCCATGTAGGTATTGGTATTAAAGCACTGTAACCACTCTTACAAATATTCCCATTTGTCCCCTTTGGCAGAAAGAAAGAGCAGGTATTCTGGTCTCTAGTAATTAAAGAATGGAGATGAACTGGGATGAAGTGACTTGTCCAAGGGCATGCCAAGTATTGAATATAAGAGTAGAGCCCAAGTCTCCTAATTCCTAACCTGGTATTCTTTATGTTACAATTTTTACCAGTTTTTATCATTCTGAGATATAACACTGAAATCAGTGCTAGAAGAACTATAGACTCTAAAGAAATAATTTTCAACCCTGGTTACACATTAGAATCTCCCAGGGAGCTTTTAAAAAACACAGGGAGCCTGAGACCCCATGCCCAGATATTCTGATTTAATTAGTCTGAGGTGGGACCTGGCGTTTTTTGAAAAACTCCCCAGAGATTTCTTATGTGCACATGGATATCACCAGATTCCTTATGTGCACATGGACATCACCAGATGATCAGGGTTGAGAACCACTGGCGTAAAGGAACCCCAGAGGTCTTTCATCTCTACTTCCCACTTGTATAAAGACTCTCTATTATAGTGATTCCCAGTTATGGTGTTGGGACATGCTGGTTGGTTGCTAGCAATTATGGTACACATATGTGTGTACACACATATACCACATACATCATATTTGCGATTATGTCTGTGGCAAGGTCTTGCTCCCTCTCTTATATTTTGATCTGGGTTGGGAGAAAACAGGATGAAGTTATAGCTAGTGCACATGGCATTCATGTGAATACATCTAACATGTATGTCATGACTGTTCTATAATACCACTCCCAGGTATTTATCTAGCCTCTGCTTTCTTGAAAACAAGCAGTCTACTAGGGGGAAGCTCACAGTCTCACAGGAAATCCCACTATATTCCAAGTGGCTGTTAGAAAGTTGTACTTTGTTGAGCGAAAGTGTACTGTCCTATCACCCCAATGAGACTTTGGCTATGTAAAAGTTGACTTGTTCTTCCTTATAACAACCCCTCAGATACCACTTTCCTACCGTTAACCCTATGGATAAAATGAAGACACATAGCCTGGGTAATAGAGTGTTTTTGAGGCAGATAGGTAAATGTGTAAAGGGTCAGAGGACCATACCCAGCATATAGCAATCAATGGATCAATGTCATTCTGGTGAGGTATCTCTAGGACATGTCTTAGAAAGCTGTTTTTTGCTCTGTCTTATTCAAAGGAGTGAAGTTGGGTTTTGTTTTGTTTTATTACATCCAATGTTGGCAAAGGTGACTGAGGTGGGCATTTCTGTTGTTGTTAAAATGTAACTTGGCATACCTTTCTGGAAAACACCTTGTAAATATGTATCAGAAGCCTTAAAAATATTCCTATCAGCAGAGAGGTTCAAAGGGAGGGGGCATATGTATACTTATGACTGATTCATACTATTCATGGGGTTCTTAAGGAAGAATACTGAAGTGGTTTGCCATTCTCTTCTCCAGTACACCACATTTTGTCAGAACTCTCCACCAATATGAAAAGGCAAAAAGATAGGACACTGAAAGATGAACTTCCCAGGTCAGTAGGTGCCCAATGTGCTACTGGAGAAGAGTGGAGAAATAGCTCTAGAAAGAATGAAGAGATTGAGCCAAAGTGAAAACAATGCCCAGTTGTAGATGTGACTCATGATGGAAGTAAAGCCCAATGCTGTAAAAGTAATATTGCATAGGAACCTGGAATTTTAGGTCCACGAATCAAGGGAAATTGGAAGTGGTCAAATAGGAGATGGCAAGAGTGAACACTGACATTTTAGGAATCATGGACAGGAATAGGAGAATCTAATTCAGATGACCATTATATCTACTACTGTGGGCAAGAATCCCTTAGAAAGAATGGAGTAGCCCTCATAGTCAACAAGAGTCTGAAATGCAGTACTTGACTGTGATCTCAAAAATGACAGAATGATCTCTGTTTCCAAGGCAAACCATTCAATATCACAATAACTCTGTCCCAACCACTAATGTTGAAGAAGCTGAAATTGAATGATTCTTTGATGACCTACAAGACCTTCTAGAATTAACACCAAAGAAAGATGTCCCTTTCATTGTAGGGGACTAGAATGCAAAAGTAGGAAGTCAAGAGATACCTGGAGTAACAGGCAAGTTTGGCCTTGGAGTACAAAATGAAGCAGGGTCAAGGCTAACAGAGTTTTACCAAGAGAACAACACTAGAGACGACTCTGCACATGAACATCACCAGATGGTCAGTATTGAAAACAGACTGATTATATTCTTTGTAGCCAAAGATAGAGAAGCTCTATATAGTCAGCAAAAACAAGACTGGGAGCTGACTGTGGCTCAGATCATGAACTCTTTATTGTAAAATTCAGACTTCAAGAAAGTAGGGAAAACCACTAGACCATTCAAGTATGACTTAAATAAAATCCTTTATGATTATACAATGGAAGTGACAAATGTATTCAAGGGACTAGATCTGATAGACAGAGTGCCTGAGGAACTATGGATGGAGGTTCATGACATTGTATAGGATGTGGTGATCAAAACCATCCCTAAGAAATGCAAGAAGGCAAAATGGTTGTCTGAGGAGGCCTTACAAATAGCTGAGGAAAGAAGAGAAAGCGAAAGGTAAAGAAGAAAAGGAAAGATATCCATCTGAATGCAGAGTTCCAAAGAATAGCAAGGAGAGATAAGAAAGCCTTCCTCAGTGATCATTGGAAAGAAATAGAGGAAAACAATAGAATGGGAAAGATTAGAGATCTCTTCAAGAAAATTAGAGATACCAAGGGAACATTTCATGAAAAGATGGGCATAATAAAGGATAGAAATGGTATGGACATAACAGAAGTAGAGATAGTAAGAAGAGGTGGCAAGAATACACAGGAGAACTATATTAAAAAGATCTTAATGATAAGATAACCACAATGATGTGATCACTCACCTAGAGCCAGACATCCTGGAGTGAGAGGTCAAGTGGGCCTTAGAAAGTATCACTATGAACAAAGCTAGTGGAAGTGATGGAATACCAGTTGAGCTATTTCAAATCCTAAAAGATGATGCTATGAAAATGCTGCACTCAGTATGCCAGCAAATTTGGAAAACTCAGCAGTGGCCACAGGACCGGAAAAGGTCCGTTTTCATTCCAACCCCAAAGAAGGGCAATGTCAAAGAATGTTCAAACTACCGCACAATTGTGTTCATCTCACATGATAGCAAAGTAATGCTCAAAATTCTCCAAACTAGACTTCAACAGTACATGAACCAAGAACTTCCAGATTTTCAAGCTGGTTTTAGAAAAGACAGAGAAACCAGAGATCAAATTGCCAACATTCATTTGATCATAGAAAAAGCAAGAGAATTCCAGAAAAACATCTACTTCCGCTTCATTGACTGTGCTAAAGCCTTTGTTTGTGATCACAACAAACTGCTGAAAATTCTTCAAGAGATGGCAATACCAGACCACCTGACCTGCCTCCTGAGAAGTCTATATGCTGGTCAAGAAGCAACAGTTAGAACCGTACGTGGAACAATGGACTGGTTCCAAATTAGAAAGAGTACGTCACGCTGTATATTGTCACCCTGCTTATTTAACTTATATGCAGAATACATCATGCTAAATGCTGGACTAGACAAAACACAAGCTGGAATCAATCAATAACCTCAGATATACAGATGACACCACCCTTATAGCAGAAATTGAAGAGGAACTAAAGAGCCTTCTGATGAGGGTGACAGAGGAAAGTGAAAAAGCTGGCTTAAAACTCAACATTGAAAAAACAAAGATCATGGCCTCTGGTCCCGCCACCAGGGAAGCCCCTGGTCCCATCACTTCATGGCAAATACATGGGGAAACAGTGGAAATGGTGAGATACTTTATTTTGGGGAGCTCCAAAATCATTGGATACGGTGACTACAGCCACGAAGTTAAAAGACGCTTGCTCCTTGGAAGAAAAGCTATGACCAACCTGGACAGCATATTAAAAAGCAGAGATATTACTTTGCTTACAAAGGTCCATCTAGTCAAAGCTGTGGTTTTTCCAGTAGTCATGTATGGATGTGAGAGTTGGATCTTAAAGAAAGCTGAGCGCTGAAGAATTGATGCTTTTAAACTGTGGTGTTGGAGAAGACTCCTGCAAGTCCCTTGGACTGCAAAGAGATCAAACCAGTCAATCCTAAAGGAAATCAGTCCTGAATTGAAGGACTGATGTTGAAGCTGAAACTCCAGTACTTTGGCCACCTGATATGAAGAACTGACTCATTGAAAAAAATCCTGATGCTGGGAAAGATTGAAGACAGGAGAGGAAGGGGATGACAGAGGATGAGATGATTGGATGGCATCACTGACTCGATAGACATGAGTTGGAGCAAGCTCTGGAGTTGGTGATGGACAGAGAAGCCTGGCATGCTGCAGTCCATGGGGTCACAGAGAATCAGATACGACTGAACATAATGTATGGCTGATTCATGCTGTTGTATGGCAGAAACCAACACAACATTGTAAAGCAATGATCCTCCAACTAAAAATAAATTTTTTAAAATGTTCCTTTCCTTCAGCCCTGTAATTATACTAAGGTATTTATACTAAGTAAGTAGTCATTGATAGTAAAAAGATTTATAAATCAATTTTGAGCACAGACTATGTATCAGGCACTGCTTCTAGGTGCTGAGGATAATAAACAGACACGTCAGATCCTTGGCCTCATGAAACTGAAGACATTCTTGTGGAGAGAGACACATAGTGACGAGAAAACAAAATAATTTTAGATGATAAGACATGAATCAAAAAATACAGTCAAATCTTAGAGAATAATGGGGTAGGAAGAGAGTACTTTGGAAGAGTGCTTGGAAGAGGCCTCTCTAAAGAGGAGATATTTAAGCTGAGATCTGAACAAAGTGAAGGAACAAGCCGGGAAAAAAAAATCAGAAAAACATTTCAGGAAAAGGAAACCATAACTGCAAAGGTCTCAGGGTAAGAATGATCTTGGCTTATGAAGGAGCAGCTGAAAAGGTCAGTGTGGCTGGAGAATATTGAAAAAAGAGTGCAGTACGAGGGCAGGACAGAGGGGTAATCAGGGCCCTTGTTGGTCATGGTAAGATTTGGATTATATTTATGTACCAGGATATTTGCTGTATGTAACATGATTTATAATGGTAAACAATTTCTTTCAAAATAATCTTAATATCTAACATTAGGTGACTGACTAAGTAAATTGACATTTCCACATAATGAAAGGCCATATGCAATTGTTAAATATTAAAAATCATGGTTTTTATTTTCAGATTTTATAGAGTACTGTATATTATTCTCATAATAAGGAGGGGTAGATGTTTTAATGGTTTCTTTTACCTTCACAACTACAGAACAATTATGATGGTTGTTCATATGAAAGAGAGTTGAAGGCTTGAATTTAACTATAAATGCAGTATGAATCCACAAAGATGGCAAGCTAAATAATGTTACTATGATTTTAGGACTCATAACCAGAACTATTGAGTTCATAACAAGGGAGGTGTTTTTCTCAATCTACTTCACAGTGGTCACACCACATTTAGAAAGTTCTGCTCACTTCTGGAAGTCACAATTAAAGATGGACTTGGACAAATTGATATATAGCTAGGTGCTGAGAATTCTTGGAAACCATGTCATGTGGTGAATCATTGAGGGAGCTAGGTATATTTAGCTTTGAGAGGATTTGGACAGAGTGGGACTGGGGAGTGAAAATGATACTCAGGTTTGAACATCTGTGCTGTGAAAGTGGGGTTAAACTGATTTTATGTCATTCCAGATGGCAGAATTGGGTCCTGAGGTCAGAATTTATATAGAAATTGTTATCTCAGGATAAATAGATCATTGGATAATAAGATCAGAGATGTTAAGAGTGGGCTTCATACATCAAATCAGGCTTTTAGTGGTCAGTGAGGTGTTCTCTGACTAATCCATCATTCTGTGAGCTCTGCCACCTATATTTGTTCCAAGCCAAACTATCCTATTTTATTCCACCATTTCTCTTATAACATCACTTCCTGTAATGCTGGTCACCCGCCGCTTTTTGTTTAATGCCCTCTATGAAACACGTGCACACAGTGAACTCCTAAATGTGTGTGCAAGGAAACATTGATAAAATGGGCTTAATATGTGGAAAGCACTTGTAACAGTGCCTGGCACACGTTAAAAAGCTATTACTACTGCAGCATTTTTAGTAAAGGTGAAATATGGCACTATGACGAGTGTGGATCAATTGTGGCATATCCATAGAGTGAAGATGAATGGAACAGGAGCTACATGCATCAACAGATTTGTGGTAAAAAGACACACATGAAAAAGCATCTAATTCAAGAGACTGCCCCTGAGAGGGAGGGAGGTGAATGGGATCGGGATGCTTCAGTTCAAAGAAGGGTTGAGGGGACTTCCCTGGTGGTCCAGTGGTTAAGATTCCACGCTTCCAATGCTGGGGACACAGCTTCCACCCCTGGTCAGGGAGCTAAATCCCATATGCCACAGCTAGCCAAATTGAGGATTGGGATCATGAGTGGGTTTTTTTCTTGTCTACACTTTTTATACCAAAAAATAATGGTGTCCTAAAATAGAATATGTTATTTCAAGTGGGATCTGACTGACCCAGGTATATTGAAGCAAATTTTTTCACTTCTTGTGATTTCTGAACTCCAGGTTTCTGCCTGACTTTCTTTCTGGCAGCCATTTCACACTGTTGACTTGAAGCTTGCTGACACCTCAAGTCCCGAGACCTTTTTTGCACAAACTACCTTTTTTGTTTTGTGTATGTGTGTGTGTGTGTGTTCAGGGTTTTTGTTTGCTTTTGGCTCAGTTGCGAGTACAGCTTGTGTAATCTTAGTTCCCTGATCAGGGATTGAACCAAAGCCCTCAGGCCCTCAGCAGTGAAGTCCAGATTCCTAAGGACTAGACTGCCAGAGAATTCCCTTCACAAACTTCTTTTAAGCCAGATTTCCCCCCATATTATATTTATTTGAATTGTGTTTCTGTTATCTTACATATTAATCATCCTTCCAGCTTTATGCCATTGTTACCACTGATGAATATGCTTACCTTGTAGACTGGCTATGAGATTCAAATGAGATTTTGCATTTCTATATATGAAAGTACTCAGAAAACTGTAAAGTGCTATACAGATGTAAATTATTTTATTTCATATCATCAGTGATTTATTAAAATGTTGAATGATTAAACTGCTGAGGACAAAGCCAAGGCCAACACTAAACAGACTAGAAATGTGAGCTGGGTGAAAGTACAGCTGGGTAGATCTCAAGATACTAAGCAACTCTACTCAGTTATTTAATCTGTCTAACTCTCCCATCCAGCTCAGTCCTTCGCTTTGGCCATAAAATCATCATGAAAATCTTTGTCAATTGCTCTGCATTATTATGGTACCCCTCCAATCTGTCTTTCAAGTATACTATCCCAAAAATGTGGCATGACTTGTTCTTAGAAAAAAACTATGATGGTTCTTGATGATCATTGTTTCACTAAAGAAGAGAGGACTGCAAAGACAGAAGTTTTTCACTTTTTCTAAAATGGCTTGCGAATGAAGGGAAGGTGCTTCAAACCTAGTCTTCTGACTTAGTAATGTTTCTTTCTGTAAACCTGTTTTGCAGTGTTCCTGCAAGGGCTGGTGTGGGAACAAGCAGTGTGGGTGCAGGAAGCAAAAATTGGACTGTGGCACAGACTGCAGCTGTGATGCCACAAAGTGTAGGAACCGTCAGCAAGACAAGGTACGATCAGTGCTGTCCCCCCTCACCATCCCTTCAGGTCTCCCAGCAGTCTGTGCCCTTTTCTTCCACCTTCATCTTGAAACCTGGAGTCTCCTGCTCAGCCCTTCCCACCCTCCTTTGCCCTGAGCCAGGAAAGGCTATCTCATTTCTCAGTCCTTCTTTCTTGCTACCAACCTGTCACACCACCCCTCCAGAAGCCACAGCCCCTCCCAGGAGATTCCCAGATATGCAGTTCCTTACCCCCAGCCTTGGCTATAAAATTTCTGTGCAATGTCTAAGGCAGGAACAAGGAACCAGAGAGCAAGCTTTTACAGGCATACAGCCACGCAGGATCAAACTAGTCCAGAGGCTTAGCTGGAATTGTAAGGGCCATGTGCTGAGGTAGCATCTTCCAAGAAAGTTAACCCTTCTGACATCTTGAGACATTAGTTACTTAGACCTTTGCCATGGGAACCAGCTATTCCATGGCTCTAGGAAAAGACCCATAGGAACTTGGTCTTCCTGATAAGCACTGTTCATGAGCCAAGCTGACTGTAACTGTTCTTACACTGCTCCTGGGAATAGCAAACTCAGGTGAACGAAATATGCAGGAGACAGGCAGCACCAGGAAGGTCAGATCCCAGTCCTTGCCTTCTGCCCACCTGTGCCCACGAGCAAAAGTTCATCCTACCGCTCTCCATGTAATACACAGGAATTCCAGCAAGACTCGATCACCATGCATTTTGCAGTTTTGCCCTGAGTCTTCTATTTAAAAGACTTCTGGGATAGGTAGTCATTAGAGAACTAAAATGGCAAGCTAGAGGCCAGGCTAAGAAGTGTAAAAGTAGCATTATAGAAAGACCTGAAGGGTTCTCTGTTCCCATGCTTTTCTCAGTTTAGGTTCTAGAGTCCTACAGTGGCGCCAGACAGAGGAGTATGGCCCAACTCAGTTTGCCCCCATGCCAGCCAAAGCAGCTTGCTCTTGTTTGTTTATCAAGTTTCCTCTAAGAATTTCAGTTGTGAAACCACTGATCTAGTCCAATACTGCCATTTTACAGAGAAGGAAACTAAGGCCCATAGATAAGCCTCAGTGACTCGCCTGATATTTTAAAGCTGGTCATGGCGGCTAAGATTAGACCTCAGGCTTCCTAACTTTTAATCCACTTCAGTTTCCATGACAACAGACTATAACTCTAATCCAAGCTCTACCACAGAGTCGCCTTGTTACCTAAGCAACTCCTCTCTCTTGGCCTCAGCTTCCTCTCTGAAAGGAAGACTGATACAGGCAACACTCTGTAGAAATGCTAAAAAGGATATTGTAGATTGTGGAGGGGAGAAGATAAATTGAAGAAATGGCCAAGGCTCAGCCTTGTTTTAAACCTTGCCTCATGATGTGTCCTGTACTCTCCTCTCCAATCCTTTGCCTTCAGAGGCTTCCTTTGAGCATTGTGAGCCCCGCCCCAGCAGGATCACCCTAAGACTTGCTTAGACTGTCTGATGAGGCCCTCAGAGCTGGTACCTCACTGGCTGAAGGGGAGCAGATCAACTGTGTAACCCTAGGAGCTGAATTTCTTTTTTTTTTTAATATAAATTTATTTAATTGGAGGCTAATTACTTTACAATGTTGTTTTGGTTTTGCCATACATCAACATGAATCTGCCACGTTTCTAACATACCAGTCTGCT
Source organism: Madoqua kirkii (assembly GCA_006408675.1). NCBI lineage: Eukaryota > Metazoa > Chordata > Mammalia > Artiodactyla > Bovidae > Madoqua > Madoqua kirkii. The sequence continues at coordinate 23,647 of SJYC01141462.1, read as the reverse complement.
TGGTTCTCAGGATAGCCTGGGCACGGTTGAGCGGACTCAGGATTCTGAAGGCTCCTTCAAACTGGAGGATCCCACAGAGGTGACCCCAGGATTGAGTTTCTTTAACCCTGTCTGTGCCACTCCCAACAGCAAGGTAGGTGGGCTAAAAGCCAGGTGTTTCCAAATGTATCAGTGTCCATCTCTGCTTTGGCACTGACAGAGAGCTGTGGGGTAGGGAAGAGAAATAAAGGTACAGTCAGCTTGCTGAAGAATTGGGTATCGGCTAGAGTCTGTTTTCTTCAACAGAGCAATTTTGGGGGTCACCTCTGGGAGTGTGCTAAGTATTTGTAGTGGCTAGGCTGTGCTGAGCCTCTGAACCCAGCCCAGATCTAGTCACAGCTATCTCTGTCCTTCCTAGATCCTGAAAGAGATGAGTGACGAGGAGCAGGTGCTGTTAAAGAAGACGGCTCCAGCTGCCTTCTCCCTTGGCCACTCAGAGTCGAAAGATGTAGCAACAGAAACCCAAGGAAATAAAGCTCCAGGGAAGAAAAAGAAACGAGCCCTGGCTAGCAATACCAGCTTTTTCTCTGGCTGCTCCCCCATTGAAGAAGAGGTCCACTGAAGCTGGATTCATCATCTCTGCCCCTGTCTGGCCTGGGAGATGCATTCAGGTTGCAGCCAGAGGTGTTTTTTAATGACTCCTGTTGATTTTGGACTCCTTGCCGTGGAACAAAGGAACAACACATTACTGAAAAAGAGTGTCCAGCACCCCCAGCCCGGACTAATACTCTCCTCTCCAGAAGGGTGTCTCTTCAGAGACCTTCCTGGTGACTCATCAGGAACGAGTCTTCAGTACAATCTAGCTCTTTCCTCCTCATGAGCAGTTAGGGCTGTCTCCAGATGGGAACAAGGCTGAGGCTGTCTTATCTCGAGGTAGTCTCAGCTTAATGGCAGAGCCTGCTCTGTGTTGGAGGCCTGGCACAGATCCTTCACGCCACCTCCAGAATGGGGTTGGGAATCTTTCCTGTCTCTGAATTTCAATGTTTTAACAGCACAGTCAGTGTCAGTTGTCTTTCATGTTGCTGGGAGGTAAATGAAATCTTTTTAAATGTTAATGTTAAGTAAATAAATAAATCTTAGTCCATCTGCTGTTTGGAAAGATTCTTCTGTGCCAGAGGGAGAAATACAATTTCAACCCATGTTCCTCCACCCCTGGGAATTCTATTAAGGAAGCTGGTGCAAGTGCCCAAACCTCACCACCTTGTAGCAGCACTCTTTCCCCAAGGGGTATGTGGAGCAGCAAGCCATGTGTCTTCATGTTGCTGTTATCTCAGAAGTTAGAATAATGCTAGCAAGGCCAGTGACCTGAGCTTCACTGGAGAGCCTGCCTGACCTTCAGAGGAAGGAACCATATTTACTAAGCATCTCCATGTGCTTGCCACAATTTTATCCGCTCCTCACAAAAACATTCAAGGTGAATAGGTCTCATTTTGCACATGAGGAGACTGAGATACAAAGAAGCTGTCACTTCACTGGTCACATAGTTAGTAATAGAGCTATGACTTGAACCCAGATGTGACACTAAAACTGACATGACCCAAGAACGACAGTGGTGGCTGTTGACTAATGCCCCATAGCCTGACCTGGCATTGCCTACACGTGGGATGTTACTGCTGCCCAGCCCCCAGACAGCACCCCACTTGCTGTCTGCTTTCTCCTCTGAAAGGGAAGAGGAGGGCCGTAGCTGACTCTTGCTGCATCAGGGCTCTCTATCTTTGCTTAAGGCCCTGGTCCTAGGGCCTTCGTATCCATGCATTCTGAATCCCAGCCCCCACTCCCCAGAAAAAGCTCCCAGAATTTGGCAAATGAAAGCCAAGACTCCTCCAGAATCCAACAGAGTCCAAGTAGAGGAAACTAAAGGACAACCTGCCTAGAGCGAGGTGACCCTGCAGCCTTTGCTGGCCTCCTGCCAGCAAGCGGCCCTGCTTCTCTTTGCATTTTAATGCCGAGGGAGCAAGGGAGCCTTTGCCATTGCCAACTAGAGCCTCTGGATACAATGGAAAGGCAGAGAAGGAGGGGGGCCAGCTCTTGGCATAAGAGAGCCAGTATCTCACTGTTTTCAAATCCAGTGTGTTTGGGGGGAGGGGTAAACTTATTCCCAGAGAAGACATTCTTTCCCACCAACCCTTTTGGTAAAGTGAAAAAAAAACAAAAGGTAGAGAGGGAAAGTCAGTCAAAGCCAGCCCCTAGTCCCCAGCCCACCCAGAGCCTCATGCTTTAGGGCTAAGCTGACTACAACCCACCTGCCATCCCTCTCCTGCTAATGGTGTGGTGACAGCATCCTTTGTGTCTGTTCACTTCCCAAAAGCTGGTGACCCTAACATTATACACTCTTTGAGTGATTCTTAGAGACTGTAGATGCCTTGGGGTCAAGGCAGCTGGAGTGATGCAAATCTCAGCACATCTTAAATGAGCATATCCTTTCTGGGCTGATGGGTGGAAGAGAAGGGCTGCTAGTGTCACTCAGGTCTCACCAGGTCCCCAGAAACCTCTGAAACAGTAAGTGGCTTGCAACTCTTCCAGATGCACCATCTTGCAGACGTGGATCCCAAGAGGGAAGGGGAGGTTGATGAATTAAAGCTCTCCTCCCAGGGAGCTTGAGACTGAATGCTAGACTTCCTCACACACATACACACCCTTTTCCAGGGGACTGACTCCTTACTGCCAAGTTTCAAAGTTGTGTGGTCACCTCCCCCTAGCTTCCCGCCCACCCGTGCCCTCAGCCCTCGCTTCTCTGAGCCAGGACAAAGCCCCAGCACTGACTGAGAGAACAGGAGGAGGGACAGAGGGATGGGGAAAGCTGCACAAAGGAATTCCTCACCCCAAGCCCCCTGACCGGCTGCGGCAGCGGCAGCAGGCAGCGAGTAAAGAAGCAGATCTGCTCACCCTCCCCCTTCCTGCTTCCCATCTTCCCACCGACCCCACGGATGGGGCACAGACACCACAGGCCACAGAGCAGCGGCAGGCCTTGGGAGAGTTCCCACACAGCCTCCGGTAGGTGGCAACAGTGCCACCTGTTTGACTGGTGGGGCTGAGCCAAGGACTGGAAGAGGGAGGAGGCAGACAACTCGGAGAGAAGCTGGGAAGCAGTGCAGAGCACAGAGCGGAGCTGCTGCTGAGAAAAGGTGTGAGGGCTGGGGAAGGCTTGGGGCCACAGGCGGGAGTGGCGGGGAGGAGACCAGCTCCTGCTGGCAGGCACTGGGCCCAGGGATTGAGCAGCACCACTGGTCAGCATCCCTGACTGGAGTTTTCTGACTTCTCAGCTCCTGGCCCCATCCTACAGCTCCTGGAGGAAAAGGGGGCCCTGGAAGGCAGTGATTGGGGTGCAGGGGCAGGACCTGCGGTACGGATGGAGCCCCAGGCAGGCCCTAGCACTTGGTGGTCCCACCATGGGAAGAGGCAAGGGACCTCCCTTTGGGTGGGCTTTTTCCTTGGAGGGGTGTCAGGGAAGGGAGAGGTTTCCTCCCCTCAGGCCCTCCCTCAGCTCCAGCCCCCTAACTTCCAAGCCCTTCCCCAACTCTCCTTTCCAAAGGCAAGCAGAGGGTGAGAAGGGCTGCTTCGGGAGCAGCCACATCCTCACTCCTTCAAGGGCCCCTGCCAGTGTGCACCCCTAAGACTCCACAGCCTCAGGGGAGCCCAGGCCACACACACTTTGAGTGTATCGAGGGATACCGTTACATATTCCAAGTCACCTAGAAACCCATTTCACTACCAGCCACTAGTGCACACGCACATGCAAATGCTGACACAAACCTCACACCTTCTCATGTAGACTCACAATCATATGTCCAGCCTCATGTGGAGATCAGTAAGCCAGCTTGGTCTCAGCTTGACCCCAAAGCACAAGGTCCAGGGATCCCCTGCCCCAAGACAACCACACACCCCCATGCACACCTTTGCCCTGTATCTGTTGTACTTTCATCAAAGTGACATCAGAGGGTGGGGCCCCTGAAAAGGGAAAGGCGGTGACTTGGTTCCTGGCTTGGGTGGGGGGATGACTGGGCAGGAAAGACAGGACTGGGGCGAAAGAGCTTCGATTTTCTAGGTGTGTGCCGGCAGGAAAAAAGTTCCTTCAGGAGGTAAGGAGTGACCCAGGCAACTCGAACTCCTCAAGACTTCCCCATGCTGGTGGTGCCCCCTGCCTTCCGGAAGGTGGAAATAGAATTTTTCAGTTCAGGGCTTTGTGATGGCTCCAATCTGTATCCACAGCAACTGACCGACTAGCCACTAGCCAGGGCTCCCTGGGTCCCAGGCGAGGACTGGTGTCTCTGCTTCAGGTTTTTCCTGGTTCCTGTGGTGGAAGCCACACCATGGGGCTGCCTGAAGCTTGGCCAGATTTTCCTCAGCTTGCTAAACCCTGTTTGCCCCACCCCAGGCAGTTTTTCCTGAATCCTCACCCGAGGCAAGCACTCCATCTCCAGATAGGGATGCTGTTAAAAGGGGAGGAGTTGGACAGAGTGGGTGTGTATCCGCCTAAAAGCTAGACCTCCTGAGTGTCTCACTGACTTTCCAGGTGTGCCGTTGAAAGGAAGACCCTGGAAACTGTCCCATTTGCTCATCTCCTCCTCCAATCTGGCACTTGGAGCCTGCCCTGTAACCTCCGTTGCTGAGCAGTGGCCCAGGCCTCCGCTCCTCCCTGACTGGGCTCCTCACTGGGAAAGAGGCTGGGATCTCCCTTCTGTCAGGGTCTCTGAGAGCCAAGCGTCCCTCCTCCCAAGCCCTTACCATGGCCGAGTCCCCTGGCTGCTGCTCCGTCTGGGCCCACTGCTTCCACTGCCTGTACAGCTGCCACTGGAAGAAAGACCCCAAGGAAAGCATGCAAACCAACAAGGTGAAGTACGGATGCGGGGGCGGGGGGTAGGGGTGGAAGTCCAAGGTGGGGACCTGTCTCTTATACACATCTCACAGCCTCCGGTAGGTGGCAACAGTGCCACCTGTTTGACTGGTGGGGCTGAGCCAAGGACTGGAAGAGGGAGGAGGCAGACAACTCGGAGAGAAGCTGGGAAGCAGTGCAGAGCACAGAGCGGAGCTGCTGCTGAGAAAAGGTGTGAGGGCTGGGGAAGGCTTGGGGCCACAGGCGGGAGTGGCGGGGAGGAGACCAGCTCCTGCTGGCAGGCACTGGGCCCAGGGATTGAGCAGCACCACTGGTCAGCATCCCTGACTGGAGTTTTCTGACTTCTCAGCTCCTGGCCCCATCCTACAGCTCCTGGAGGAAAAGGGGGCCCTGGAAGGCAGTGATTGGGGTGCAGGGGCAGGACCTGCGGTACGGATGGAGCCCCAGGCAGGCTCCTAGCACTTGGTGGTCCCACCATGGGAAGAGGCAAGGGACCTCCCTTTGGGTGGGCTTTTTCCTTGGAGGGGTGTCAGGGAAGGGAGAGGTTTCCTCCCCTCAGGCCCTCCCTCAGCTCCAGCCCCCTAACTTCCAAGCCCTTCCCCAACTCTCCTTTCCAAAGGCAAGCAGAGGGTGAGAAGGGCTGCTTCGGGAGCAGCCACATCCTCACTCCTTCAAGGGCCCCTGCCAGTGTGCACCCCTAAGACTCCACAGCCTCAGGGGAGCCCAGGCCACACACACTTTGAGTGTATCGAGGGATACCGTTACATATTCCAAGTCACCTAGAAACCCATTTCACTACCAGCCACTAGTGCACACGCACATGCAAATGCTGACACAAACCTCACACCTTCTCATGTAGACTCACAATCATATGTCCAGCCTCATGTGGAGATCAGTAAGCCAGCTTGGTCTCAGCTTGACCCCAAAGCACAAGGTCCAGGGATCCCCTGCCCCAAGACAACCACACACCCCCATGCACACCTTTGCCCTGTATCTGTTGTACTTTCATCAAAGTGACATCAGAGGGTGGGGCCCCTGAAAAGGGAAAGGCGGTGACTTGGTTCCTGGCTTGGGTGGGGGGATGACTGGGCAGGAAAGACAGGACTGGGGCGAAAGAGCTTCGATTTTCTAGGTGTGTGCCGGCAGGAAAAAAGTTCCTTCAGGAGGTAAGGAGTGACCCAGGCAACTCGAACTCCTCAAGACTTCCCCATGCTGGTGGTGCCCCCTGCCTTCCGGAAGGTGGAAATAGAATTTTTCAGTTCAGGGCTTTGTGATGGCTCCAATCTGTATCCACAGCAACTGACCGACTAGCCACTAGCCAGGGCTCCCTGGGTCCCAGGCGAGGACTGGTGTCTCTGCTTCAGGTTTTTCCTGGTTCCTGTGGTGGAAGCCACACCATGGGGCTGCCTGAAGCTTGGCCAGATTTTCCTCAGCTTGCTAAACCCTGTTTGCCCCACCCCAGGCAGTTTTTCCTGAATCCTCACCCGAGGCAAGCACTCCATCTCCAGATAGGGATGCTGTTAAAAGGGGAGGAGTTGGACAGAGTGGGTGTGTATCCGCCTAAAAGCTAGACCTCCTGAGTGTCTCACTGACTTTCCAGGTGTGCCGTTGAAAGGAAGACCCTGGAAACTGTCCCATTTGCTCATCTCCTCCTCCAATCTGGCACTTGGAGCCTGCCCTGTAACCTCCGTTGCTGAGCAGTGGCCCAGGCCTCCGCTCCTCCCTGACTGGGCTCCTCACTGGGAAAGAGGCTGGGATCTCCCTTCTGTCAGGGTCTCTGAGAGCCAAGCGTCCCTCCTCCCAAGCCCTTACCATGGCCGAGTCCCCTGGCTGCTGCTCCGTCTGGGCCCACTGCTTCCACTGCCTGTACAGCTGCCACTGGAAGAAAGACCCCAAGGAAAGCATGCAAACCAACAAGGTGAAGTACGGATGCGGGGGCGGGGGGTAGGGTTGGAAGTCCAAGGTGGGGACCACTTGGAGGGGGAAAGATATCCAGGTGTGCTCAGAGACAGTGGAGGGGCAGGAATGGGGAAGGGACTTCAAATATGGAAAGAACTGCCTGCAAAGCACAGCAGCCCCACGCCTTGCAGGAAGCCCCCTTAAGCTGCCATCCCCTGGGGACTCTGAGCCAAAGTGGGGATGTGAGCTGCTGTGAGCTTCTCTCTTGCCCCTCTGCAGTGCGAATGCGTCTGGTTCGGCCTGCTCTTCCTCACCTTCCTCCTCTCCAGGGGCTGGTTGTACGTCGTGCTCATCCTTCTCAATGACCTGCACAACTTCAATGAGTGTGTCATGGACCTCCTTCCTCAGCAGACATGTCCATCTACTCCCCACCCTAGGACCCTTGGGTGCTCAGCCCCTACCCTGCCTCTTTGAAAACCCTTCCATTAACTCTCCCCAGACCTTGGAGCCCCTGACCCCATGAAAGGCTTCCCTTCACTCCCTTCTAGCCCTGGTCCTGGACCCACCCAGCCCAACTCCCCTCAGGCCACTATTAACACCCTTCCCCCACTCAGACACCTCCCTCTCCCCTCCCACAGATTCCTATTCCAGCACTGGGGCCACTGGATGGACTGGTCTCCAGCGTTCCTGCTGGTCATCTCTCTACTGGTCACATATGCATCCCTGCTCTTGGTGGGTGCAGGGACAGCTGGCCTAACCTTAGCCCTCCCTTCCTCGCAGCTCTATGCTGTCACTCTCATCCTGACCACTGAGGGAGGGTAGAAGGAGGGGTCAGCCTAGGAAGCTCACTCAGTGACCCTTCTTGGCACATCATGACTCCAACTACCTCTGCCCCCAGCTCCTGGCCCTGCTCCTGCGGCTCTGTGGCCAGCCTCTATGTCTGCACACCATCCACAAGGTAGAGTGGGGATGGGTGCAAGCGGGAGAGGGGTGCACTGGACCCAGTGCTCAGCCAGCTCTTCTCTTCCTGGGTACAAGCCCAGGGCTCAAAGCCCAGTAAATATATGTTGAATGAAAGAAGGACAGTGGATGAGCCAGGAGAAGGGAATGCTCCTGTTTCACAGAGTGAGGGGCAGCCTAGGCAGCCCAGGTTGACACGAACATGCCCCTCACCCCTGGTTCCCCAGGTGCTGCTGCTCCTCATCATATTTCTTGTGGCTGCTGGCCTTGTGGGACTGGAGGTCCAGTGGCAGGAGGAGTGGCACAGCTTACGTCTGTCACTGCAGGTGAGTGGCTGATATCCAGTGCTTGGGGGGAACCTTCGCCTGTGGCCAACCCCAGGACACAGCATGCTCCCTGGTGCCCCAAGACTGCAGGAAGCTCTCAACTTCAAAAGTCAGCTCCTAGGACGAGAAGGAGAGAGGTTCTAAGGTTCTAAGACCTTACTAGCTCTTATCCACAGGCCACAGCCCCATTCCTTCACATTGGAGCAGCTGCTGGCATCACCCTCCTGGCCTGGCCTGTGGCTGATACCTTCTACCATATCCATCGAAGAGGTGCCAACTCCACCACCACCCTCCAGTCCCCTTAATGCCCACCAGTACTTCTGCCTCCTGCTGCTCCATTTCCTACACCTGTGCTGTTTTCTTCCCCAAGGGCCCACCACCACACTTTCTTCATGGCCTGTCCCCAACTCCCCACAGGTCCCAAGATCCTGCTACTGCTCCTATATTTTGGAGCCACCTTGGGCATCTACCTGTCACCCCTATTCATCTCCTCAGCCTGTATCATGGAACCCGAAGACCTACCACACAAGCCTAAGTTGATAGGACACCGAGGGCCCCCATGGTGAGTGTGGGGCAGAATGCAGGCAGGGTGGCGAAGGTCTGCTTCTCCAGGCTGCTGCGGCCAGGCCTGTGGGTTGCCAGGCTCCCACCCTTCCCTACTCCTTCGCCTTTCCCAGGTGGCCCCTGAGAATACCCTGATGTCCCTGCGGAAGACAGCTGAATGTGGAGCTGTTGTGTTTGAGACCGATGTGATGGTCAGGTGAGGGAAGCTGGGGCCCCTTCCCCCACCCGAATGACACAGCAGGGGAGCTCCAGAAGTGATGACCAGCCCCAGAGCTTGGTCCTCTGACTCCCCTTGTGCCTTCAGCTCCGATGGGATCCCCTTTCTCATGCATGATGAGCGCCTGACCAGGACCACAGATGTGGCCTCTGTGTTCCCAGACCGTGTCAACAGCCACAGCAGTAACTTCTCCTGGGCTGAACTGAAGAGGCTCAATGCTGGGGCCTGGTTCCTTCAGGTGAGGACAGCCTTCTGCAAGAGACAGCCACATAAAGGGGCACTCTGAGCAGAGTTCATTCATCGATAACCATCTGCTGAGCCCTGGTATAGGGCTCAGGCAATACATATACAGTCTCTGCCCTCAGGTCATTCCTTTCTAGTAAGGCTATCAGAATAGGAAACCTCAAGTGAGAACAAGGTCTGCACTGGGTAGAGAGGAGAGAGAGGTCACTGTTGGGCAGGGGCATTGTGGGAGAGGATCAGGAGTGGGTTTACAGGAGAGGATGCCTGAGCAGCATATGAAGTGAGGGTAGTTTTTAAGATGGGCAAGGCAGAGAACAAGAATTCTGGTTAGAGGCAAGAATGTGGGTAAAGCCCACATAAATATGAAGAAGTGTTTTCAACGAATGAAGAGTGGCTCAGTAGAAATTTTCCGGCAGTTCAGTGGTTAGGACTCAGCACTTTCACTACCTTGGGCTTGGGTTCAATTCCTGCTTGGGGAACTAAGATCCCTCAAGCTGTGTGGTGTGGCAAACACACACACACACACACACACACACACACACACACACACACAAGACAATGAAAAAGTGGCTCAGTGGAAGTGGGAGATAAAGATGCACGGTAGTCATGGGAGCTGAGGCTGGCTGGGGCCTGGGGGAGCAGAGTCTTGTTTTCGGTGAGCTTTGAATGCCAGGCTAGGAAGTGTGGACTTTAATCCTGCAGATGATGGAAAACATTTCAAAGAATACTTAATTACCAAAGCAATACAAATTCCTTGTTAAATAAATAAATAAAACATCAGAGAACTAACCTAAAATTGAAAAATCTCCTGTAATCCAACCCTTCAGCTGGTTGTGTATTCTGAGTGATGAAGACACATCTGATTGCCTAAGAGTAAGGGATGTCTGAGTTTGAATCATGGCTTAACCACTGGCTGTGTGAGCCTGGGTAACGTTCTTTAGGGTCTCTGTTCTTCATTTTCCTCATCTATAAAATGGGAGTAACAACAGTACTTACCTCGTAGGATTGTCAGGAGGACTAAATACATTAATACACATAAAGAACTTCTAATATTGCCTAGCATGTAGTAAATATTTAATGTGTTGATAGCTCACTTTTTCCATGTCAGATTACGAGGCAAGGTCATTTGTTGATTTCAAGGGGAGGAAAGGAGAGTGGCAGAGGTTTGGAATAGCCAACAGGAGGAATGGGAGGGGGAGCAAATCAAGAGCAAGTAAAAGGATGGCTAAGTGGCACAGAGAACACAAAATAGGACTGCAGGGCCAACAGCCCACGTGATATTCTCTGCCCTCCAAGTCCAGTGGGTGGAGGAGGTGGACAATTGTAGAATTCAATCAGAGTTTAGGATTTGTGGGGCACATGGGGAAAGAAAGGAGTTAAGGGGGTTGTTGAAAAGTAGTTTAAGCTGAGGATGGATCATGGCTAGGGGATGTAGGTATGGCTAGAAAGGGGCCAATGGACTGGGAAGAAACCAAGGGGTCAAGATCCCAGAGGTCTCCATGAGACCAAGAGAAAGTGTAGTGAGAGTGAGGAAGTAGGAAACCCAGAGGGTAGGAGGCTGGGGTCAGAGTAAGATGTCAGAGGGTCTAGAAAAGGCCACAGTTTGGAAAAAGGAAAAACCCTGACTCAACAGAGGGCCAAAGCTATTCACCAAGTGGGGGAAACAAGTAAAGATAATGAGGATGGTGGCACAGCCTGGAGGTTTCTTCTGGTCTTGAAATAATTTTCTTCTTCTTATAGAGGCAACCTTTCTGGGGGGCTAAGCAGCTGTCAGGCCATGATCGAGAAGATGCTGAGAGTCAAGCAGTGCCATCCTTGGAAGAGATACTGAAGGAAGCTGAAAGCCTCAACCTTTCTATTATATTTGACCTGCGCCGCCCCCCAGGAAACCACATATATCATGACAGTTTTGTCAACCAGACATTGGAGACTGTGCTGAGTTCAGGAGTGCCCCAAGCCATGGTGATGTTGTCAGGACCCCAAGTGCCCCCTCTTGCCCCTCTCCCCTGCCTTCCCTAGACCATGACAATAATGTTGAGGCATCTCCCCTCCCCAGGGCCCTGGCCCAGCTAATGTACCCCATCTGTGGTCATACATCTTTGCCCCTACTGCCACCCCCAGAATCCCCAGGCCTTCTGCAGCTTCATGCCCACCTACCCTGAACCACAGGTCCTTTGGCTACCGGATGAAGATCGGGCTTATGTCCAAGAAAGAGCCCCACAAATGCGCCAGATATATGGACATCTGGAAGGCCACGGCACTGAGATTCCCCAGTTTCTCAACCTCCCCTATCAAGACCTGCCACTGTTGGATATCAAGTGAGTGCCAGAGGAAAGGAGCCGAGGGGATCACGTGAGGCTTAATGGTATAGAAGAGCCAAGGCTGGGAGGGCAAAGGCCATTCATTCACTCATACAGCACATATTTATCGAACACTTACTATGTGTCAGGCTCTATTTATTGCAGGTTTGGGGCATGAGAGAGACAGATAATAAACCACTGCTCAAAATATATGCATGTGGGAGAGTGATAAGTGACATGAAGACAAAAGTTTAGGAAGGGGTAGAGAATGGGAGAGAGGGGAGAAGGTCCCAGTAGGAAGAGTGGTGAAAGAGGTGGTGTCTGGGCTGAGACCTGCCAAGTCATAAGGAGGTGACAATGGGAAGAGCTGTAGAACAGCAGGAATAGCAGCCTCATGAGCAACGGGAAGGTGAGACTGGAGAAGTTGGCAGGGGCCAAACTGGGTAGGACTTCGTAGGCCACCAGGATTTTAACTTTCATTTTACACCAGAGAGAGGGTGGATCCAGGGGAGAGAGGCAAGGGAGTCCCAGATGTGAGTGGATACAACCAGAAAACATAATAGACTTCAAAACCTGTAGTCACCAAGCTCTCTTATAATATCCTTGTGGTTAGATAGGGAAAAAATGTGGACTGAATGATGGCCAAGTTATCATATTAAGTATTTCAAGGACCTTCCCCCAAGTTTTCACCATGGGAGGAGACTGGATATCAGGTTAAGACTCCCCTTAGTCTTGTCCTGATCAACATCGACTGCTGATCATGTTTCCAGAAGGCATGAATTGGTAATGAAAAAGGTGTGGGGAAATGGAGGCCCCAGAAGGTCTAAGCACTCTAAGATGACAGGTCAAATGTACCAAGATGAAATGCAATGGAGATACATGTAAAGACCCATGCTCAGGGTCCAGAGGAAACTCAATTGCACAAAAATAAGACAGGGAGACGCTGGCATCAGCAGGAACATGTGTGACAAAGACCAGGACTTTGTACACTGTACATAATGAATGAGTCAAAGTCACTTGACATTGCCAAAAACTAACCGGACCCTGGGCTGCCTTCACATGGACATAGCGCCCAGAAGGCAGGAGGAGTTTTGCTCTCCTCCAAGCTAGTCCCAGCCCACCCAGGCTATCACGTTCAGATGCAGGCTCCATACTTCAAAAGGAACATTGGTAAATGGGAGTAAGATCAGATTAGAGAGGTTTGTACGGTGAAAGGAATGATAACCCAGGTCCCTGATTGAAGCAACTAGAGTGGTTGGGCCTGGAGAAAAGAAGACTCGGGGAATGTGGTCACACTGTCCCTCAGACCTCTTAAGCGATGGCATGGGACAAAGAGGAGAGACACATTTGTGTGACCCCACACAGCAAAACTAAGGACCCATGGGTGAACTCCACTGGGAGACAGAGCAGGTAGTAGTCTGCTATCCAAAGGCAGAAGTGATGGCTCTGGAGCAGTGACACTGCGGATTCAAACATGGAGAGGGGCTGTTTCCCTCCTGTGCCTGGAGCCTCAAGGTTCTGAATGTTCCTTAATTCTTCCCCGCCTGCGCAGGGCACTGCACCATAACAATGTCTCGGTGAACCTATTTGTAGTGAACAAGCCCTGGCTCTTCTCCTTACTCTGGTGTGCAGGGGTGGATTCAGTCACCACCAACGACTGCCAGCTGCTGCAGCAGATGCGTTACCCTGTCTGGCTTATTGTAAGAGCTCAGGGACTGTCACCCCTCCTCCTCTTTCCCTATTCCGGCTTCTTCTTAACCCTGTTCCCCTCTTCCTTACTTATTTCCCCCCATACACCCCCTAGATCTGTATATGGGTGGCTCTGGCCACTGACAGGGACCTTTTTCTTTTCTCACAGCCTGCTCGAACCTACCTGATAATATGGATCATTACCAATTGTGTCTCCATCCTGCTGCTTTTGTGGACTTTCCTCCTCCGACAGTGAGTCCTTTGTGCCTCAGCTTTCTGGGTCTTCATTCTCCCTAGGGTCCTGGTGATGGGGCATATTCAGACTCATTGATGCTGCCTAAGGCTTGGGGTTTGGTCTGTTTGGACCCTTGGAGATTCTTAAACCCTTCTTTATACATCTGATTGGCTTGAACCTGGGAAAGTCAATTTGGGGGAACTCAGGGTCAAACGGTTGTGCTTGGTGCTGGCTGAACTCACAATGTGAAGCTTTTCTCCCCATAGGAGGTGTGCTAAGGAGAGACAGAGAACTGGTAAGAGCTGTTTCCCCTTACCTCATTTTTCTCCTCCTCTAGCCTTCCCTTTACTCACTCCCTATGTGTTCCTGCTTACCTCTCAGGGCTAGAAGCAGCAGTGCTGCTGACCAGGATCAACAATTTCATAAGGGAGTGAACGCCCTGTCCTAGGCCCCCACCAGCCAAAATCGGAGGCCTGTTTGCACTGGCCAACAGCAAGGAAGAGAGGGTGGCTGAGGTGGAATGTTGCTGGGGTTGGCGTGGGGTGAACTTTGCCAGCAGAAGGTGTTCCCCTAGGAATTTTGACCTGAGCTGGTCAGAAAGACTGAGTCACAAGAAGTTTGTCCCCAAATGAAACTTAACAGAGGAAGAGACAAGGAGATTGCCAAGAGAATATTTCAGATCTATGCGCTGGTATTCTTGTGTACAAAGCACAGGGTATCAGGGATGGGACAGCTCAGAACTGTGACTGAAGGAGATGACAAAACGGAGAACTGTAAGATGATGGAGACATCAACCTGGCTCCATTCACTGTCTCTCTTGATATATGCAATTTATCTAATTTCCTGCCTAGAGACTAGGAGCTAAAGAGCCCATCTAGCCATGTAATTCTGTGCCTGCAAGTGGCTTTTTCTTGTGCAGTCTTTTCTTCAAGACACACTGGTTCTTGACTCTTGTCGGTTAATCTGTTATTCAATGAATTTAATGCCCATTTGGCGCAGTCTAATCTTTTCCGTGCTGGCGCTGGGTGGAGGAAGCACCTTGCATCTCGAGTTGTATGTGACATGACATTGAGGCGTCATCATGAGGAGAATCGTGGGTTGGCGTTGGCAAGTGGGTCACCTGGGACAATGAAGGGCTGCAAATGGTCAGCAGGAGCACCACCGCCACAGGGGACATTTCCGGTGGCCCTAGAGCGCTGTGCAGTGTTGCACTGGAGCTCCACCTTGTGGTCACCTGCCCCAAAAGGAGGGCCGCGCCCGTCGTCACCTGTGAAGTATTAGCTGGATGCCACCTGTTTCTCGTGCCCGTTGGGGACCTGTGTTCTTGACTCGTGACCCCAAGGGCATGATCCGATTTCCGCAAGTTCTTGCTTCTCTGGGTTGCGCGCAGGGTCTGTTTGCCGACCCACCTTCCCCCCGAGGAGCAAGTTCCCAGGTGTGTTTGCTGCTTGTGAGTCCCTGAACTAAACAATTTACATGACCAGAGCGGAGCTGGCCTACGATAATGTGACTGATAGAAGTGAGGGAGGGGCTAAGGATAACGCAAGAACAGGAGAGGGCTCTGGCTGCCTCTTTAGTCTCCCATCGCACCCACATAAGCCCCGGTTCGTTTCTCCACGCCCCGGTTCATTTCTCCACACGAAGGGAAATCGAACTAAGGGTCTGACGAGGTTAGGAGGTTCGTTTCTCAATTATTCCTCTCCCTGGGACAAGGGGTGGCACTGGCACCTAGGGACAAGAGTCTCCTTGGTTGCAGGGCAAGCAGCCCTAAGAACTACAATTCCCAGGATGACCCTGGCCACTTCCGTTCTCGGGATGGGTTGACCAAAGTGAGTTTGAATTTGTGCTCCCGCCCCCTCCTCCTCTCGGACCCTGCGCTTTCCCTTCTCGCTTTCCCGCCCCCGCCATGCACCGAGAGGTACGTACAGACACAGGCCGCCGTCCACGCCAACAACCTGGCCTGCAGCTGGCGCGATGGGCGGGGGCACCGGCGTGCGACCGACTGGGAGGCCGGAGGAGCCCCAGTAGCCCACGCGGCGGCAGCTGCCTGGTCCCAGTCTTCTCGGGGGTCCACGCCGCCTGGGACCTCTTACACACACTACCTTTTCAAGCTGCAATTCCGTAGTTTTCCCCGTTCCAGATCCCGCCGCTCAGACCGACTGCCAGCCTCAGCTCTGGGGCGCCGACGTACCGGCGCCCAGGTACCGCCGGACTCTCACCTCTCAGCTCGGACCTCCCTCTCCTGTCCCCATCCCTACTTTTGTGTCCCCGCCCGGACGCCCAGCCCCGCTGCCTCTTCCTCCCCTCCCCTCCCGACTAGACCTTGACTACCTCCAGAGTCTCCAAAACCCCTCAGCCTCCACTTCTCAGCTCCCAGTCTCAGCTGCAGTCCTCTAACCTCAGAATCTCGACTCCGGGCCCGGCAGGAATGCCCCTAGTCCTTGCCCCAAGCCTCTAGCCTTGAGTACTCAGCCCTGTGCCTGACACTGCCCATGCTTCCTCTCTTCCCAGCAGGATTAGACTCATAACTTCTATAGGGTCCTGGACTGGAGACTGACACTGACAAAAACTTAAGGGTGGAGGGCCAAGGGGAGCTGCTCATTGGGGTTCCAATGCATTGCTCTCTTTATTTTTAGCTGCTGACTCACAGCTTCTGGCACTAGGGTTTGGGGCTAACAGGCTGGACTAGAGGGCTATTAATAGAGCTGAGGCACAGCCCCGACCCAATTCAGTTTAGAAGCACGGGTAGTAAGGAGCCCTCCCTTGGATCCTCTGGAATTGTTGTGGACTAGGGTAGTGGCTGGACTAGGACCTCTCTGGCTGCCAGTACCTCAGCCTGGTATCTCTACCTTGGAAGTCTTGAAGGAAAGCCCCTGACAAAACTCGGGGCACAGCTCTCCCCTAAGTTTGCCATGGCTTGGGGCTCTGCCACAATGAAGCTCCTGCTGCACTGAGTGAACAGATGACTTCCAAGTGCAGGGATTATTATGCCCATGGCTTTGGCCTGCTTAGACCTACTCCTGGGCCAAAATACTAGGTTACTAGGAGGAATAGCTGTGGATTTCTGGTTCCCAGAGGCCCTCATGATGATGGAATACTACAGCATGGTCCTAACAGAGAGAGCACAGAGCTGACAGAATTTGCTAGCTCCAAACCAGATACAGGACTAGCAAGCTGTCAAATTCTGTGTTACCACTCTCCCGTTCTTTTTGTTTCTTTCCCTCCCGTTGTGCTCTGTGCCTGCTCACAGGTGTCAACATATCTCAGGATCTCTCTCTACTCCATAGAGAAATCTAATTGAGGAAAGTCACTGAGAAACTCCTATAGGACCTTTTTATCTTAATGGGTGGTAGTAGAATTTTCCTAATCCATTCATTGGGGATGGTGGGGAAATCTTGACCTTAGTGAACTAATCATCAAAATCATTCCACCTCACGCCCAATGTGCTAGAATTCCTGTCCACCGAGAATGCACACCCATAACAATGCCCCTTACTCGAAAAGCAGAAACTTCCCAGTTTCGGCACATCCAATCTCTGGCTCCCAGGTGAAAAGTCACAAAGGCTTTGGGGCAAGAGTGACTATTTCTTCACAGAAAAAGACTGGGGTCACCCAATGAAGCTGTACTTTCAGAATGAGTCAGATTATCATACGGTAGCAGACCATACCACCCTCATCCTGTTAATTTGCTGAGGGAGCTGGAGAGACCATGGATGGAAGTCAGAAATAGTCACTCTCCTCCCAAATCCTGTATCAGGTTCCTTGGTGGCTTCAGTCTCATTGTCAGTTCAGTTCAGTCGCTCAGTCGTGTCTGAATCTTTGCGACCCCATGGACTGCAGCACTTTAGGCCTCTTTGTCCATCACCAGCTCCAAGAGTTTACTCAAACTCATGTCCATTGAGTCAGTGATGCCATCCAACCATCTCATCCTCTGTTATCCCCTCCTCCTCCCGCCAATCTTTCCCAGCATTATAAACTGAAGCTCAAGAAGTAAAGTAATGGCCAAAATCTCACAACTAGTGACTGGATTAGGTGTGATTGAGCAACCACTGTGTGCCAAGGGCTAAGAATACAGAAAACCAGACAAATACAGAGGTAGGATATTCCATAAAACAACTGAGTTGTACTTTTCTCTGCCTAATGAACACCTAGTCACCCTTCAGGACCAAACTAAAAATGTCATCTCTTATGACAGTTTTCATAAGCCCCTCATCACCCACAAATAGAGTTGATAACTTGCTTTCTTATATACCCTCTGAAATAGCACTTTTTGCAGTTACTGTAATGACCTGCTTCTGTATTTCCTTTTCTCCAGCTTTGAGCACCCCAGTGACACCTGTTTACTATTTATCACCACTGGGATATCTGATAGACATCTCAAACTCAAATGTCTAAATCTGAACACCTGATCTTTTTCCCCCAAATGACCTCTTCCTTAAAGTGGTATTCATCTCAGTCGATGACAATTTCACCTTCCCAGTTGCTCTGGCCAAAAAATCTTGTAACCACACCTCATAATCAATCTGTCAGCAAATCCTCCTGTTGACTTTCTCCTCAAAATACATATAGAATCCAATCACTTCTTATTACCTCCAGTGCTACATCCTGGTCCTAACCAGCATCACCTTTCATTTGGATCACTGCAATAAGCCTCCTGATTGGTCTCACTGATTCACCTTTTTCCCCTGTGACCCATTCTCAGAAGCCAGAGTGATGTTGCTAAACACAAGTCAGATCATGTCAATTCTCTGCCTGAAACTCTCCGATGGCTCCCCATCTCAGAATAAAGCCAAAGTCCTTCAATGTCCTACAGACTGTATACAGTCTGGTCTCCTTCGAAATCCCTGATCTTATCCGCTAATACAGCCCCCCTCCCACTCTGCTCTAGCTACTTGGTTCTCCTTGCTGTTCCTTGAACAAGCCAGATGCATTCCTTATCCAGGACCTTTGCATAGGCTGTTCCATTGCTAGGTATACACTTCTGCATGACTTTCTTCCTCACCTCCCTCAAATCTTTGTTCAAATATCATTTTCTCACTGATGCCTACCTTGAAGAACCTATTTAAGATTTCCTCTATTTTAATGTCCAGTTTACAGCGATACAGGGTATAGAGGAACAAGATAAGTGACATCATGAGAAGAAAAAAAAAAAAGCAAATCCAGAAGTAAGATATTCTAAAAAACAGCTAACTTGTACTTTTTAAAAAGCTGATGTCATTAATTAAAAAAAAAAAAAATGAGAGGAGTTCCCTTGTGATACAGTGGCTAAGACTTCTAGCTCCCAATGCAGGGGGCCTGGGTTTGATCCCTGCTCAAGAAACTATATCCCACATGCCAGAACTAAAGAGTTTGCATGCTGCAACTAAAAATGATGCTGCATGTCTCAACTGAGACCAATTGCAGCCAAAATAAATAAATACTTTAAAAAAAAAGATGGGAGACTTCTAGTTCTGGACTCAGCTGGCGTATACATACTTCTCCCTATTTCTCCCAATAAGAACAGCTAAAACTCTGCATGTGATATGTAAAAACAAGCATAGGAAGACTCTAAAAGAGGGAGAAAAGGGCAGTTTTGACTAAGTGAGCTCCCTGGATTTTCTTGTCTTATATCCCAGCCTGTAGGCTGGAGAAGCCAGCCTGGAAGTGCCAGTAGGCACAGCCAAAAAAAAAAAAAAAAAAACCTCAGTAAAAGCCTGCTCTCTCTTGCCCAAAGAATAGCAAATGGGCAGCTTAGTTGGACAACACAAAACTCTTAGACAATAACCACTCTCCTGCAACCAGACATTACAAAAAAACAAAAATAAAAAACTGCAGCTCCACCCACTTTAGCCAGCAAAGACCCAAGTGGAAACCAAGACTTTCCCTCTTGCCAGACTCCCCAGGCTCCCTGGGGTGGTGTCTAAGTAGGGAGTCTGGACTTCCATCCCCACAGGTTAACCTGCGTGGCATCAGAGTATCAGAGGAGGGCCTAGTGGAGAGTCAAGACTTTTGCTGCTGCCCTGCTCCTCCTCCCCTCCCCACCCCAGTCCTCTATCATCTTCCCCTCACTTGCACCCCCACCTGTGGTGAGAGGAAGCTACCTGGGAGCAGGAAGGAGGCCCTTCAACCCTTCCTCAGCCAGGGAAGTGTCAGTGGAGGCCTTGTGGAAGTCTGGAACTCCCACACCTGCCCAGCAGTAAAGAAGAACCCCCTCTTTGGGTATTAACCAATGTTAAGCAGGAAACAACTTGAACCTCCACCCGCTCCTGGCAGTAGCCAGGCAATGGCCCCTTCCACTGATGGCAACAGTGTCGGAAAATGCCTATCCAAAACAAGAGATTTAAGTAGGACCTTGAGTCTGATAACATAATGTCCAAAAATGTCTACAATGCAGTGGAAATTCACTCGTCATACCAAGAACCAGGAGACCCTCACCATAAATAAGAACTAAGCAACAGATGCCAACACCAAGATGACAGAGAGCTTTCAATGATCTGAGAATGAGTCTAAAGAAGCCAACGTTAGGAAAAAAATGCTTCAGTGAGCAATTACAAATAGGATGAAAACAAATGAAAAAGATGGAAAGTCTTAGCAGAGAAAGAGATATGATGTCGTATCAGACAGAAATTTTAGAATGGAAGACTACAATAACCAAACCAAAAAACTGAGGAGATGGGCTCATCAGCAGGATGGAGAAGACAAGAAAAAAAATCAGTGAACTGGAAGATAGAACATTAGAAATTGCCCGATCTGAATAACAGTGGGAAAATAGACTAAAAAACAAAAAACAATGATCAGAGCCTCAGAGACATGTGGGACTATAACAAAAGACCTAACATTCATGTCATCAGGGAGCCCAGAAGAAGAGAAAGAGAGTGGGCCAAAGAAGTCCTCAAGAAACGATGGCTGAAAATTCTCCCAATCTGGCAAAAGACATAAACCTACAGATTCAAGAAGCTGAACAAATCCCAAACAGGATAAAGAAATCCATGTCAAGACATATTCAAACTTTGAAAACCCAGCCCAAGAGAAAGTCTTGAAAGCAGTAAGAGAGAAACACCATTTTATCAACAGGGGGAAAACAATTCAAGAATCAGTGATTTCTCACCAGAAACCATGGTGACCAGAGGAAGTGGCACAACATATTTCAAGTGTTAAAAGAACTGCCAAGCCTGGATGCTATATTTAGTGAAAATATCCTTCAGAAATGAGGGAGAAATCAAGATATCCTTAGAAAAAGGAAAGCAATGAGAACTTGACACCAGTAGGCTCACCCTAAAAGAGTGTTTAAAGGCAGTGCACACAAGAGAAAGGAAATGATAAAAGAACTCTTGGAATATCAGGAAGGAAGAAGGAATAGAATGAATGAAAACATAAGTACAACAGACTTTCCTTCTTCTCTTGAATTGTTTAAATAATGTCTGATGGTTGAAGCAATAGGTACAGTATCATCTGATGTGGAGCTCAATATATGTAGAGGAAATATTAAAGACAACCATAGGAGAAATGAGACAGGGTAAGAACCTAAATAGAATTAAGGCTTTTTACACTTTCCTCAATCTTTTAAAATGATGACACCAATAGGTCTTTGTGGTGACAAAATAGTTTTGTATCTTGATTGCAATGGTTGTTATAGGAATCTCTACATGTGGTAAAATGGTATAGAACTATACAGACATTGTACCAATGTCAATCTCCTGGTTTTGATGTTGTACTATAGTTATGTAAGATTCTATCATTGAGTAAAACTGGGTTAAGGATACACAGGCCCTCTCTGTACTGTTTATGCAATTTCCTTGTAAATCTATAATTATTTCAAAAGAAATTTTTTTCTGTTAAGATTGGGGCTTTTCTAGTGGCTAAAGACACAAATGCAATGTGACAACTGTGATTAGATTCTGATGTTAAAAAATATAAAAGACAAGTTTGGAGAAACTTGAATATAGACTGGACATTGTTGTTGTTGTTCAGTCACTAAGTCATGTCCAACTCTTTGAGACCCCATGTAGCATGCCAGAGACTGGATATTAGATGATATGAAATAATTGTAATTTTCTTACATGCCATATTCATATTATTGGAGAACGTTTTTATCCCCACACAATGAATGCTGAAATATTTAGAGGAGGTGTATAATGAAATCTGTAACTTACATTTGAATGATTCAGAAAAAATTGTAGATTGATTGATAGAGCAAATATAACAAAGACATTGCCAGTTGTTGGCTCTATGAGGAAGATATATAGGGTTCATTGAACTATTCTTTCAGCATTTCTGTATGTTTGTAAATTTTCATTTTTAAAAAAGCTAAAGAGGATATGTGAAAGATGTATATGTAATAAAGCAAGTATAGTAAAATGTTAATACAAATCTAGGTGGCAATTTGCTGATCCCTATAAAATTCTTTCAGTTTTTTGGTACATTTGAAATTTTCCCTTTTAAAATGTAGGGGTAAAAAATTTGAAGAAAAAATTATCACAACCTCATATCCTTCCCTAGTACTCCCAACGCCTCTTTTTCTGCTCTTTTTCTTTTTTCCCACAGCATTTATCACCATATACAGTAGTATATACTTCACTTATTTATTGTACTAATTTTTGTCTGTGTCCTATCACTAGAATGTAAGCTCCCCAAGGGCAAGGATTTATTGTGTTTTGTTTTTTTTCTTCCTGTTTGCTGCTACATCCTTAAATCCTAGAACAGTGTCTGGCACATAGCACGTGCTCAGAGAATATTTGTTGAATTAAGAATAAGTTTCTGTAGCCCTAGGGCCTAGGTCAAGGCCTTGCACAGAGTAGGTGTGCAACAAATGATCATTGATCTGAAATCTGCAGAAGTTTGAATAGACCTGTTGTACTTGAGCAGTTCTGAGTGTGGACTTGAGTAAACGGCTAGGATTCTGTCACATCCACCTGTGTAACCCAGCTGCATTAACATCCCTGAGCCTCAATTTCTCATTAGTATAAGTCAGATAATAATAGTAGCACTTTGGTAGGGGTTTTGTTTGCATGTAAAGCACTTAGGACTTTGTAAAGACTCAATAACTGGTAGCTAATGACAAAACAAGAACAGCAAAATGACAAGTTTTCCCAGCATGTCATCCTTCTTCCATCCACCAACAGGCTGAGCCAAGAGAGATTAAGAAGATGTCCTTGGACTGGACAAGTATTCCCACTTCTTTTCTAGGCCCTCAGGTTTCTTTCATTTTAGACCTCTTCTTTCCTTTCCTCCTGCCCAGGACTTTCTTTACTCTCTTGGCATCCTGAAGTGCTTTCCTCCATGATAACCATGCAGGAGTGGAGTGGAGGAGACAGGAATCTGTGCACCAGGGACAAAAGCTTAGAGCTTTCCTCTCCTCCTGTTCTAGGTGTGAGTCCCTCATTGGTGATAGAAGCAGGTCAAGTGTTAGGTTGTAGTCATTTCAGGGCCTAGAGATTGAGAGAACAATAGTCTTGAGGAAGAGGTACTACAAGAGAATAGCCTCCTAAGCTGTCCTCTTCCTTGGTCCCGTTAGGAAAGACCACCTCCCTCACCCTGCTCTAACATCCCTTCGATCGGTTCTGCCGCCTCTTTACTTCTGGTGGCCCCAGCTCAGAGCAAGGCCGGGGACCCATTGAGCATCTCTCTGCAACTCCCTCTTGGTAGTAGGGTGGGGTGGGGTGGAGTGGGCGGAGGACAGGCTGAGATTGGAGATGAAGGGGCATGAAATTGAGAACTGAGCTCACCCGTGGCCTAAGTCCCCTGTCCCTGACCTAGGGTCAGCCCTACCCCGGATATCTGGGGAGCTGGGGCTGAGCCTGGGGGCGCCACTGCCTCTGTTCCTTTAAGGAGCCGCTGTTTAGCATTCCTGCCGCTGCCGCTGCCGCTGCCTGATTCTGCACGCTGATTGGCTGGAATCAACTGAGAACGAGCCAGGGAGAGATGCTCTTGACTCCACTCAGATTCATCCTGGGGACCAGTGCAGGAACGGTCCTCGCAGCACCCAGCTTCTACCCAGGTTTCCGCTTCTTCTTTGCCGCTGGGCCTCGGCCCAGGAGCCACGACGGGCGACACGGAGCCGCCAGTGCTGGAGGGGGAGCCGTGGGTGCGGGGCAGCGTGGGGGCAGAGGCCCCGGGACGCCCGCCCGGCCCCAGGCCCCGCTCCGCTCGGGCGCCCCAACGGGTGCCCCCCCCTTCCTGGTCCGAGCAGTGTGAGTGTGCCCGGGAGCCCGGCGGTGGCAGCGGCGGCGGCGTGGAAACCGGCGTGGGCTGGGGGGTCCGAGCCGCGGGGGGCAGTGCCATGCACAAGCACCAGCACTGCTGTAAGTGCCCCGAGTGCTACGAGGTGACCCGCCTGGCCGCCCTGCGGCGCCTCGAGCCTCCC
>SJYC01141461.1:0-17835 GCA_006408675.1 Madoqua kirkii | reverse complement strand
TTGTGAATCTATGTTGAGGAGCCATGTGCCCAGCTCGCCAAGCTTCATCCCCTGATGCCATGAGTCCCTCTCCATCCCTTTGTGTGTGAATGTGCACATGGACATGTGGGGATGTCTCTCTGAATGTGGAGGTGTCTCTGTAGATGAAGCTGCAGGTTTGGCTGTGTTTGCCCATATGTGTGTGTGGCCACATGTATATGTGTGTGAGCATGTGGCTGCAAGTGTGTGCATGTGTGTGCCTCTATGTGTGTGTGTGTGTGCATGTGTGGTGTCCCTGGTGAGAGGCGCTTGACAGGCAAGGGAGGGAGGGGGAGGAGGCAAGGGACACGTCCCAAGCAAGGCTGAGAGGCTGCTGAGAAGGATGGACTCTTTTGTCCAAGCAGCTCTGAAGTGTGTGTGTGCTGAGGGGGGAGCTGAAACAATCTTCCTCGCTCCAGAACAGGCATGGTGCCTGGAGCCAGGCAAGGAGCAGCTGCTTTGGTTCAGGGACTGGCCCCGGTGGGGTATGTCCCCCTGTGGTACCCCTAGATGTGGGAAAACTTAGCCCCCCAGCCCTGACTTGGCACAGCTTGGGAACCCCTGGGTGCTGGGCACAACTCCGGCTTCTACCCCCAGCCTAAACTGCCAGCTTAGAAAATGGAAGGAGCATCTGTGGGAGAAGCAGCAAAATGGAGGCTGGGCCGGCAGAGCCAGGTCCCTGGCATGCATGGCGGAAGGCCTGTCTGGTTTTTCAGCTCTGCAGCCCCCAGGGTAGGGAGAAGGGAGGAGGAGGCTTTGCTGGGGAGGGCAGGTGCTGGCTGCCCCAAGCTGATGACCATTCTGGCCACCTCTGTCCCCCTCTGGGGATCGGATGTGCTCTCACTCAGAAATAAGCATGGGGACTTCCTGGGGAAAGGAATCCTCAGTTCTGCCCTTCTGTCTGTTCACACCGACTGTTTCTTGTGTCCCTTGCTTTGGCCCCTTGCCCTCTCCAGCAGGTTCCCCTCTCTCTTTTCCCCTCCACCCTGGGGCCCTACCCTTGTAAACACTCTCTTGTGCTTGTCTGGCTCAACTGGGAAATAAATGCCAGTCCCAAGGATAGGTGGACCAGTTGGTCAAGGTATCTTTGCCAGGACTGATCCCTGGATGGCTCCTGGCCCTGGGAATGGGTTCCTTGAGGGGGACAATACGGGACTGGAGCGTGGAAGCCAGGAGCTGCTGGGTCTTGCCGGAGCTGGACTTGAAGCATGGCTCTCACATGTGGGCACACATGGTATACCAGATGCATAAAAGAGCTGCATGGAGATCCTTTTGCCTGTGTGTCTGTTGCATGGTACTTCAGGCAGCTGTGTTTTTTCAGGGCTCTTAAGAACCATCAGTTATTCCTCCTGAGATCAGGGACAAGAGTAAGATTGCAGCAAGAATCTTCCCACCAGCTCCTAGAGCTGCAGGGCAAAAAGTCCTGGGGCCAGGCTCAGGAAAGGTAGAGGTATGATTAGCCAGTCCTGTCCTCCTCTGCTTTTCAAAGCCAGAGCTGTGGGGTGAAGGCAGAAGCGGGGAAGCAGAGCAGGGCATGCAGAGGAATCTTCACCCTGGGTCTGCAGCTTCCCTCTTAGGAGGAGGAGATCAGGGGTGAGGAAAGGGGCCTCACAGCCAAAGATGGGGGGAAAGGCACCAGGTTCTCTGGGGAGAAAGGCAAGAGGGCTCCTCCATTCGAGGGGATGGGAATGAGAGCCAGGGAGCAGGTGCTCCTTTTCTGTCCAGAATCACATTTTCACTTGACAGTGGCCACAAGTTTGTCCCGCGTGGGAAGCTACTTCTGTGTGTTTCCATCCTCTTCCCTTGCTTCTTCTCCTGTGACTACTGCATGTCAAAGGCCATGGACTCTGCTGCCAGTTAGTCCATGGGTCACCAGCTTCTTCCTAATGGGGAAGCTTGTCTATTCTGCTCCTGTTCCACCCTTGGCTTTGCCCTGACTCCTGACCAGATCCCTTTCTGCTGAGAAATACAAAGGGTTCAGGATCAAAAGCCCCTGGATGAAAATGGATTAAGACTTTGACTCCTTCTGCCCATTGGAGGAATTGGGTTCTTGGGGACACAGAAGGAGAGGTAGAATGAAGATTCATGAGGTACTCTGAGGGGGCAGATTTTCTTTTGCCCATGAGCTTTAATGGGCAAGGCGATTGACTGGCCAGAACATCAGTGGCCTCAACAAGCTTGCTTTACTCAAAAGAGCACCTGGAGATCTAGGTTCTAGCCCTTGTTCTGCCACTAACTCCCAGTATGCCCTTAGGCACAACCTGTGTCCTCTTTGGTCCTCAGTGTCACTGTCACATGGGAGAGGTTGAACAAGATGGTGACTGCTGTCTTTCCAGCTCTGACATGGTGGAGTCTGTGATCCCCAAGTCAAGGAGACCTGTTGTTCAGAGAGGAGCAGGTTCCCATCTAGGCATGGATGCTGTGTGGCATGGTTTGCCCACCATGTTCCATTTCTGCCATCCCCCTCAGGCCAACCTTGCACCCCTCCTAGTGCACCCTGAGGCCCCAGAGCCCAGCCTCTTGGTGAGTGCATCACTGACTGGCTCAGTCCCAGACAATTGGTCTGGGCTAAGTGAGCAGCTGGATTTGGCCTGTGTGGCTGGAAGCAAGGGGAGGGGAGCCTCCTCAGGGTCAGCCTGCCCCATCTGTGGCCAAGAGGTGTCCCAGGGTCAATTTGGACTTCCCTACTCTGCAGGGAGTAGGGGTACAAGCAGGTTGACCAGCAGGCAGATGGTTGGGGTGGGGAGGGTTAGGTAGGAGGCACTTAGGGTCCTGCCTGTGTCTTTCCCCAGGTGAATGGCAGCGATGGCATGTTCAAATATGAGGAGATAGTCCTTGAGCGGGTGAGTCTGGCAGTGGGGCAGGATGAAATGGGAGGGGAGGGTTAGAACCAGGTGGGGGGTTCCTTATGGAGAGAGATGTGTATAAGAGACAGCCTCAGGGTCAGCCTGCCCCATCTGTGGCCAAGAGGTGTCCCAGGGTCAATTTGGACTTCCCTACTCTGCAGGGAGTAGGGGTACAAGCAGGTTGACCAGCAGGCAGATGGTTGGGGTGGGGAGGGTTAGGTAGGAGGCACTTAGGGTCCTGCCTGTGTCTTTCCCCAGGTGAATGGCAGCGATGGCATGTTCAAATATGAGGAGATAGTCCTTGAGCGGGTGAGTCTGGCAGTGGGGCAGGATGAAATGGGAGGGGAGGGTTAGAACCAGGTGGGGGGTTCCTGAACCTTAGTCTCAAGACTCATGGGGACCAGCATTGAGAGGATGGAGAAACGGCCCTCAGAGGCTGCATTACTACATCAGTCAACCAACTGACTGTGTATGCTAAGTTGCTTCAGTCGTGTCCGACTCTGCGACCCTATGAAATGTAGCCCACCCGGCTCCTCTGTCCATGGGATTCTCCAGGCAAGAATACTGGAGTGGGTTGCCATGCCCTTCTCCAGGGGATCTTCCCAACCCAGGGATTAAACCCAGATCTCTTATGTCTCCTGCATTGGCAGGCGGGTTCTTTACCACTAGCGCCACCTGGGAAGCCTAATCAACTGACTAACAAATATTAATTGACCTTGTTTGCTGAGGCCTGGGGATTGGGGAGGGGATGGCTTTGCTGAGGCCTCCATGCCAGAATGGTCAGCAGAGGGTGGGAATCTGCCAGATTTGTGATGAATGTGCCCCAGCCTGCCATGGCCCCTTCCAAGGCCTGGAGAAGCTGCTCTGGGGAGGGGCAGGGGTAGATGGGGCCCCAGAAACCCTCCCTTATGCCTTCTGTTTGAGCAGACCATGCCTCTCCACTTCCTTCTGCAGGGAAATTCTGGCCTGGGCTTCAGCATTGCAGGTGGCATCGACAACCCCCATGTCCCCGATGACCCTGGCATCTTTATTACCAAGATTATCCCTGGTGGAGCAGCTGCCATGGATGGGAGGCTAGGGTGAGGTGGTCTAGAAGCAGGGCCAGGGGTTGCAGGGACAGAATGGAGGTGAGAAGGAGGAGGGCTGCCTGACAGGACGACCCTTCCATTAGCTCTGAGAGGGGGAGGGGGAGATGAGGGGAGGAGAGAGAAAGAGGAGGAGGTGGGAGGGAGGGTGGAGGGGCAGTGGCAGAGTGTCAAGCCTCTTGGGCTTCCCCCGCAGGGTGAATGACTGTGTGCTGCGGGTGAATGAAGTGGACGTGTCAGAGGTGGTGCACAGCCGGGCTGTGGAAGCACTGAAGGAAGCTGGCCCTGTGGTGCGGTTGGTGGTACGGAGGCGGCAGCCTCCACCAGAGACCATCATGGAGGTCAATCTGCTCAAAGGGCCCAAAGGTGCGGCCCTCTGGGTTCCCGTGCTCTGGCCAGAGGTCCCTGGTTGGCCCTATAGGAATTGGAAGGGAATCCCCTCACCCCCTGCCTACCTCCCCAGTTCAGCTCACAGTCTTCTTTCTTGACCTCACACTCACCCTTACTGACCACGGGATGACAGCCTAGTGTTTGGGATCCCTGGGGAAAGCTCCTATGGGGCTGGTGGCTTGGCTGAGCATGGGGGATTGGGGCTGAGTTTAACTGAGCACTCTTAACTTCTCCTTGTGTCACTCTCCCACTCCATGCTGCTTCCTCCCAGGCCTCGGTTTCACATTGCTGGGGGGATTGGCAACCAGCACATCCCAGGAGACAACAGCATCTACATCACCAAGATCATTGAGGGGGGTGCTGCTCAGAAGGATGGACGCCTACAGATCGGGGATCGGCTGCTGGCGGTGAGACAGCCTTCCCAGGGATGCCCAAATGGCGGGGTGGGGAGGTGGAGCTTTAGCAGCCTCTCCCTCCCCCTGAACCTCACTCCAGGACTAGGCATTATGGGGAATTTGAAGAGCACCATCTGAGGTGTGTGTCCCCAGATAGCAAGCCCCTAGTCCCCTTCATGGCTGGAACTCCCTCACCTGCCCACCGCTACCCCCTGCTTCTCTGCTCCCCACAGCACTGTACTTGGGCCTCTGTCAGACAGCACCATTGAATTTCACTGAAAGAGTACCCCCCAGGGTTCCCTGGGGAGGCCCTCCCTTCTTCTTCCCAGTGCTAGTCCTAAGACCTCTTCCAGGTGAACAACACCAATCTGCAGGATGTGAGGCATGAAGAAGCTGTGGCCTCACTGAAGAACACGTCTGATATGGTCTATCTGAAGGTGGCCAAGCCAGGCAGCCTCCACCTCAACGACATGTACGCACCCCCCGACTATGCCAGCAGTACGTACCCGTCTGTCCTGTCCCTGGCCTGAAGCCCTACCCCCTGGTTTCTGGAGGGGAAGAAGTTAATACTCCTTGTTGAGAGAGAGAGAAGGGGGGTCAGAAAGTAAGACTAATGCTGGGGAGATCTGAGTGCAAATCCCAGCTGTGTCCCTTCTTCCTGGATGCCCTTGGAAAAGTCCCTGTTACCTGTCTTTAGTTTCCTCTCTGGCAAAAAGGAGCTAGTGATGTATGTGCTGCCCTCCTCTTAGGAGAGCTGCAAGGATCAAATGAGATCATGGACGAGAAAGCCCTTGGAAAACTGCATTAGGCTATAGAGATGTGAGGGGTTATTATTAGTCACACCTCTAGTCATACTTTTCTTTGTAGACTGCCTTGACTTTAGCTCTTTCTAAGACTCATAGGAGTGAGCCAGGATTCAGAAAGGGACTGTGGAGGAGGAACCCTGGGGGGTGGAGTAGGGAGGAGAGGCCTGAGGAATCAGCATCCCTTGGTCTGTTTTTTTGTTTTTTTGTTTTCTTTTTTTTGCATCTGAGGGAGTGGGGGCAGTCCGTGGTGGAGGGTGGAGGAGGCTACCACTGAGGAGTGGTCTCGGAACTTCTCTCTCCCTTTCTCCATTCCAGCTTTTACTGCCTTGGCTGACAATCACATAAGCCATAACTCCAGCCTGGGTTATCTGGGGGCTGTGGAGAGCAAGGTCAGCTACCCTGCTCCTCCTCAGGTTCCCCCCGCCCGCTACTCTCCTATCCCCAGGCACATGCTGGCTGAAGAGGACTTCACCAGGTAACACCCTCACCCCGCCCCTCTTCATCCTATCTAGGGGTGGGGAGGAGAGGAATCCTTTCTCGTTGGCCACGGTCCTTCTTGTAGTATGGCAAAGAAGAGGATAAAGCCCTCCTCGCTTCTGTCTTTGCGGTCTGAGGCCCCCTCTCAAGCCCTTGGGACTCTATGGAGGGACAGGAGGTGGCTGCAGGAACAAGTTCTACCATCAGGGGGAGTGCCAAGTGTGTTGCCCCCTTTCCAAAGTGTGGAGAAAGGGTAGGATGGAGTGTTTAGGGGGCCGAGGGGGTGGAGGCTGCGGGGTTTCTTGACCTGTGACGGTTGCAGCCCCCTCTGTTGCAACCATTCCACGTTAGAGAAGAGAGCAGTTCGGCTGCTGGGGCTGGCGAGCCAGGTGGCCTCGCAGGGATCCGCCCCGCCCCATTCTGGCGGCTGCCGCGGGAACTGGCCACCTTCGCGGAACTGGTCGGGCCGGCAGGGGTTCCGGGGGACAGGTTTCTGCGGGGTGGGGCCTGGGAGGCTGCCGTGGAGCCGGAAGGGTAGGCTGACGGAGCTGAGGGGGAGAGCTGGAGGAGCCATGGAGAGGACACGCAAGTTCTCAGGCTCCGGCTTGGCCCTGGGCTTGGGCTCAGCTTCAGCCTCGGCCTGGAGGAGGCTTCACAGAGGTGGGCCTGGCCGCTCCGCTCCCTGCGGCCTGGAGGGGATACCAGGTAGGAGGAGAGGGGGGCATCCGGGTCTCAGGGAGGGAGCCCCGCACTGAGGCTGGGAACAAGAGAGGGAGAGCCTCAAACTTGGGGCTCCTCTGATAAGAGATGCTTAAAGTGAAGAGTGAGCCGGGCAAGTGTGCCAGGTTTGGTTGTGTGCCAGCACAGGAGCTGCTGCTGCTCCCATCTGATGACACTGTGACCATTTACAGAGGGGTTCCTTAGATATGGTTACGTGGCTGTTTTCACATGCTCAGCTCCTCTTTGGTTAGGCTCCTAAGCTCCTTTTGGGGTCCTGGGATTTCTTTATCTCTGTCTCCCACATAACCCAGCAAGGGTACATAGTGGTAGCTGGTGACTAAATCTGTTGTTGGAGAAAGTAGGAGGGGTCATAGCTGGTGGGTGGATTTTTGAGACTGCGGAGGAGCATGTGTAAAGTAAGGCCGTGCAGTTTGTGGGTGGTGAGTTGCAGTCAACCCCAGAGCCATTCCACAGCCCCTAACTGATTCCCCTTCTTGTGGCCCAGGGTCACCACACCAGTTGGTAGGATGGGAGAATCTGGGGAGGAAGAGGACCAGTGAGTGGGCTCTTCGATATGGTCACTAGAGCCCCCATAGGGGTTTGTTGACCTGAGAGAGTCAGGGACTGCCCACTGGGAAGTTCACTCCAAGCCCTCAGGAAGAAGGGAGGAAGAACAACTGAAACTTGGCACCTGGCAGCAAACAGCAGCCAAGCAGGTTTCAGGAGAGAAAGGGAGCAACAGAGTATCATACCTAGGGACCTAAGTCCTTCTACAGACATGTGGGCCTTGTTCCAGCCTGGCCCTCACAGGGATGACAGTTTATACCTACTTTGTCCTGACTCTTCCACTCTTTTCCCACCAGGGAGCCCCGCAAGATCATCCTACACAAAGGCTCCACAGGCTTGGGCTTCAACATCGTTGGGGGTGAGGATGGAGAAGGCATTTTTGTCCCTTCATCCTGGCAGGAGGCCCAGCTGACCTGAGTGGGGAGCTGCGCAGGGGAGACCGGATCTTATCGGTGAGGAAACAAAGGCAAGGTGGGAGGATGGGAGCTGGGCCACTCTAAAAGGGAGGAGGGAAAACCTCACTTTCTCCCAGGAATGTTTCTTGAAGTGGGAGAAGGCTAAGAGCTGGAAAAAAACATATTTTCTTTATAGATATCCTTAGTGAGGAACAGAGACCAGACTTGTACTTAAAGAAGAAATGCATATCTCTTGGCTCTGAACCCTGGTTGACATTTGACCCCCACAAAGATAATTATTACACTAGAGGTGTAATCTTTAGCTGTCATCATAATAGGCAGGGATGGGCTACTGAGAAAGGCATCTGAGTAGGCTTAGGGATGGGTTACCCATCTCCCTCTCCTAACTGCTACAACAGAGAACTCCTTTCTTCCTTTTGAGGTGGCTCACAACACCTCTCTTTGGACAGGTCAATGGTGTGAACCTGAGGAATGCAACTCACGAGCAGGCTGCAGCTGCTCTGAAACGGGCTGGCCAGTCAGTCACCATTGTGGCCCAGTACAGACCTGAAGGTAGGAGAGGGAAGGCGGAACAAGATGATTTGGGAAGATTAGACCTATTGTTCATTGCTGGCTTTTGCCATCATAGGTAACAAAGCCACTTGACTAGTTCTCTTCTACCCTCACACAGTAACCCCTTCCTCTCCCCTTTTCTGGGTGGGTTGGAAGCATCTGTTAAGACTGTGCTCAGAGCCTTGTGATTAGGGCTGCAGTGCAGCTAAAGGCCAATAGTGGGCAGCAGCCCGCGGGAGAAAGCACAGAGACTGGGGCGACTGGAAAAAGGGGAGGGGGAAGTGGGGGCAGAGGCGAAGAACATAACTGTACCCTGGAACAGGAGAGTAACTCTTGGCTAGAAGGACCCAAGGGAGAAGAGTACCAACTTCTCAAGAGAGCTTGGACCAGCCTCCGTGACCCCTACTTCTCCCCTCGTCAGGGTGACCGTGAAACACTCATACACCCGCTGAAAAGGTGATGC
Organism: Madoqua kirkii; assembly: GCA_006408675.1. Classification (NCBI taxonomy): domain Eukaryota; kingdom Metazoa; phylum Chordata; class Mammalia; order Artiodactyla; family Bovidae; genus Madoqua; species Madoqua kirkii. The sequence goes on along the minus strand of SJYC01141461.1, from coordinate 9,100 downwards.
TAGGTTCTCCAGGTTGGGACTTGGAAGTGGACATCCTCCTCCCTCTACGGGGGTTCTTCTTTGTGTTCTCCGGGTGCTTGTCCCCCGGCCTGGGTTAATGGGCGGGGCCAGTTATGCAAATGAAGACGTTTGATTGGCTGGGGCCAGCCAAGGCCCAGGTGCCGAGGTGAGCTGCGGAATGGCGCGCCCGAGCCAGCCCGCCGGCGGGGTGGCCATTGGCCGGCCGAGCGCGGCCTCCAGCTTCACGCCCCGCCCCCTGACCCAGGCGGAGGGCGGCGGGCTCCCCTCCTCCCCCTCCTCGCGCGCCTCAGGCGTCTCCTCCTCTTTTCTCTCCCCTCCCCCCTCCTCCTCTTCTTCCCCTCCTCCCGCGCGGGCCCCGCTTTGTGTCCGTGGTCTCCCGCGCGGGACGGAGGGGCCGGCGGGAGCTGGCGCTTTCTCAGCACTAGACCTGGACTCCGACTCGGCGCCAGGTGAGGTGGGGCGGACAGGGGTCAGGCCCCTTCACAGTTCCCCCTAGCCTCTCTACGGTTCTGTTCTCAGACTCTTTTCCAACACTGTGCCCCCAACTCTGCGCTCTCCCTGGAATCCCTGGGCCGCGTGTCCCCGGCTCCGCGTGGCGCGGGGCTTTGGAGCCCCTCCTGAGGGCCCCTCGCCGCCCCACGGTGCGCCTCGCGCGGCTGAGCGTTCGCGCCACCGAGCCCCTGCGGGTCTCTTAACCTCTTGGCCATCACCTCTCCCCACCCACGAACTCTGCCCTTTCTAGCCCGGGGCCTCTGTCCGCTTCCCAGTCTCCTTGCCAGCAACTGCGCCCCTAATTCCCGTCCTCTGAGGAATTTTCTCCGTCTTCCCCTCCCCCACACCCGTTACTACCCCCCACCCCGACCTGGCGACCTCTGGGAACCCCCGAGGTGGGCTTTGTATTCTCGCCCCAACCCACGCCCGCTTTTGCTTGCCAGCGTTTTCCGACTGTCGCCGACTCCTTTCGTCCCCCCTCCCCCTTGTCGGGCCGGTCTTTGTCCCTTAGGGCTGCAGTGCCTGGGCTCCTGGGACACCTAGGCCCCGCTGGCCGGTCACTGAGATGGAGGCAGGGCCCTCCCCCGGGCAGGTGCTCTGTTCCTTGATGAGAATGGGGAAAGGCTGGCAGCTCTGTTGCAAAGCCGTGAGGGATGGAAAGCGCCTACCTTTGTCCTTTCCGCAGCCCCACCCCCACCTCTTGTTCAGCGCCTGCAGGCCAAGAAGAGAGGGGCCTGCCACCTTTTGCACTAGGCTCTTTTGATGGGGACAGGAGTAGGGAGGTGACTAACCGGAGAGCTTGTTGATCTGAGGTACTGGCAAAGAGGGATGCAAATGGACACCTTGAGTCATTTCTTTACGTGTTGGGTGTCCAGCTTAATAACAAGAAACACACATTAGGGTTACTGTTTTTATGATGCCTGCGTGTGCTGTTTGCTTCTCCGTGTACACCTCACCATCTGATTTGTATTAGCGACCAATATTTATCCATTTCATGCCCGCTGCTTAGGCAACCTAGGTTCTGCAAAGAAAATGGTTTCTTGTGTGTCTGGGGGTGTGTGGGGGTATGTGTGTGTGTGTGAGAGAGAGAAATTGATGTGTTTGGTTTTACTTTCTGATACTGGACACAGGGAAACAATACTGTGAATTTGGAAGTAGTATGTTGGAAACCGGTAACTACATGTTTCTGTGAGTTTTGTTGGGAGAATGTAATTGGTTTCCATAAGGAGCCACAAGTTGTCCAGGCTGAAGGGATTCCTGCAGTGTTCATTGCTCTCTGGGCATGTTTCTGAGCGTTTATGATGTTTGTCAAGGTGCTGTCTTACCTTAGGTTTCTCTACCATTTAAGAAACAAAACCCTTCTTCTCTTGGATTTAGTTGAACCACTGTTGTTAAGGCTCTGCCATCCCAATCTCACTTCTTTCCTTGGTTTGGAAACCCCATCAGGGCCTCAACATGGAAACGCTTTTTTTTTTCCCATTGAAAAAATGGACCCTTAGAAACAGGCCCAGAGGGACTATCAAGCATTCTATATTGGGCTCTGAATTTTGATAAAGTGATAGTTTTTAAGAATAAGGACTGCATGTTAATTATTGTATAATTATGTTAAATACTGTTCTTTGGAGAATTGCCTCACATAGGCATTTACAAAATGAATAATCCAAATATATATTTGTTGGCTAAAATGACAGACTTTCCATGTTATTGGTCAAATAATTGTTCATCATTTGTATTTTTTTTTTTTGCAAGGAATGTGGTTGCTGGAAAGGATCACGTAGTCCAACTCCTCACTGTGCAGATAAGAACAGCGACAGGAGAGCAGGGATATGACTTGCCTAAGGTCATGAAGGGAACGTTGCTGAGGGTCAGCGATCAGTATAATCCTAAAGTCCACCACTTGGGACAAATCGTGCTTGGGAATACCTAGAAACCTGAGACCTTTCTGGAGCAGAGAAAAGGAACAGGGAAACTAATAGGAGAGAGTGAGGGAAAGAAAAATGTATGTGTGAGGGAAGTTGCGAGTGATCACTATGGTGGCCCTGGAGGCACCATTGCTCAACCAGTGCAGCCTGTAGCTAGATGTCTTTTAGTACGAGAACTTAAAAAAATAGCTTTAACTAATTAGAACAATCAGAGTAAGAACATTTTTTCTCCTTTTTTTTTAAACAGCTTAATTGAGATATGATTCATATACCATACAATGCATCCATTTAGGTGTACAATTTAGTGGCTTTTAGTATATTCACAGAACTGTGCATTCATCATCACGGTCAATTTTAGAACCTTTTCATTACCCCTCTTTGAATACATAGAGATGGTGCAAGCATTGTAAGGGTGATTGTAAATGTAGGACAGTTGCATCCTGATGTATCTCATCTGGGCACTTAAGCTGATGGCAGCTCTAACTTTGAAACATCTGGTTGCCTATTGGCTTGAACCCATAATGAAGATAGGAACCTTGTCTATCTATATAAACTTTGTATTATGCCTAGCATGGTTGCTTTACAAACATTTGTATGATGAAGCTTTGAAAGATATTAAAATGGAGATAGAAGTGCTAAATGATAAGGTACTGCAGTGAGAGATGCTGTTTAATAGTTTCACTCTTGATTGCTCCAAACTGTTGTGGACACAGCAATCCTACCTATTTAGCTAAAAATAACATGATGTTCTTGGGCATGTATAATCCTGCTTAAAATTCAAATTGAAAATTTAAACAACTGGCTCTTGGCAAAGGCTCCCTTCCAGTTTATTCTAAAATGAAAAATATTTTTCTGTGACTTGTGGAACTGCTCTATCAAAGGAAGGATGGGTTTTGTATTATAACATTTTGATTTAGAAACTATCATCTCCTACATTTTCCTCCCTAGTTACTTTCTGTCAGCCTCTGTTTATAAACTCAGATAGTATTTTTCTGGAAAGCCCTTTTGTTTTTAGCATAGAACCTGAAACCCAAATCAGGAGGAGAGCCAGAAATTGGTCACTAAGGTAGCTAAACTGGGAACTGATCCTTTGTGACTAGTCTTTTCAACTGGAATGTAAATTCAGACAGGCTGGGGCGGGGGTACAGGGAATGAAAAATAATTAAAGTTTTCCATAGTTACTTTGAAGTGCTGAAGAGGCACACTTTTCATCATGGAAACATGTACAGGTAAGGCCTGGAAGAGTTAAAGGATCAGTCTTGATAATAACTTGTAAGCATAAAAGGGATATTTTCCTCATAACATTGAAGTAACTATCATATCTCCCCTGTTTGAGAATGAGGGATGTAAATGTAGCTGCCACCCTATCAGCATGATCTCTCTTGAGAGGGTAGAGGTGAAAGTTTATCAAGGCAAAGAATCAAAGTCCTGAAACTCCTACTGCCATCCTAAAAGAAGAAAGGAAGAAAATGAATTCCTGTTAACAGCATTCTACATTGAACAATTTGAAGGCAGCTACTATTGTATTTATCTTTGTGCCCCAGCACCTAGTCCAGAGCCTGGCACATATTTTGTTGAATTATTGAGTATCTCTATATTCTCAGAACCCGCCTGCCAATGCAGGAGACTAAGAGACACTGGTTCGATCCCTAGGTTGGGAAGATACCCTGGAGAAGGAAATGGCAACCCACTCCAGTATTCTTGCCTGGAGAATCCCGTGGACAGAGGAGCTTTGCAAGCTATAGTCCATAGGGCTGCAAAGAGTCAGAAACAACTGAAGCAACTTAGCACTTAGCACAGCCGTATGTTCTTTGGCCACCTGATGTGAAGAGCCGACTTATTGGAAAATACCCTGATGCTGGGAAAGATTGAAGGACGGAGGAGACGGGGGTGATGGAGGTTGAAATGGTTGGATGGCATCACTGAATCAAAGGACATGAGTTTGAACAAACTCCAGGAGATGGTGGGCTTCCCTCGTAGCTCAGTTGGTAGAGAATCTGCCTGCAGTGCAGAAGACCCAGGTTCAATCCCTGGGTCAGGAAGATCCCTTGGAGAAGGAAATGGCAGCCCATTCCAGTATCCTTGTCTGGAGAATCCCTTGGACAGAGGAGCCTGGCAGGCTAGAGTCCATGGGGTCACAAGAGTCGGACATGACTTAGTGACTAAACCACCAACCACCACCACCACCAGGGAAGCCTAGCATGCTGCAGTCCATGGGGTCGCAAAGTCCTTGTCTGGAGAATCCCTTGGACAGAGGAGCTGGCAGGCTAGAGTCCATGGGGTCACAAGAGTCGGACATGACTTAGTGACTAAACCACCAACCACCACCACCACCAGGGAAGCCTAGCATGCTGCAGTCCATGGGGTCGCAAAGAGTTGGAGATGACTTAGTGACTGAACAACAACAGTGTTCTAGATGGCTTTGTAAACACTAATATCCATATGAGATAGGTGGTATTATCCCTATTATCTGGGCTTCCCTGATGATTCAGACGGTAAAGAATCCACCTGCTATGCAAGAGACCTAGGTTCGATCCCTGGGTTGGGAAGATCCCCTGGAGGAGAGCATGGTAACCCGCTCCAGTATTTTTTGCCTGGAGAATCCCCATGGATGTAGGAGCCTGGCAGGCTACAGTCCATAGGGTCACAAAGAGTAGAACACGACTGAACAACTAAGCACACACACACAATCCCTATTTTACAGATGAGGAAAGTGAAGATCAGAGAGTTTGAGTGACTTGCTCAAGGTCCCACAGCCAGTAAGGGGCAGAATCAAAATTTGAAGTCAGATTTCCTGAGAACTTCGTGTCCCAGGCTTTTGCCAATAGACTGCCAACTACCTTTCTCCACAGCAGAGAAGCTGTAAGCCCCTCTACCTTACCCAGAAGATACTCTGAGAGTCCAATTGTTAGCTTTTTAAATATTGATGATCACAAACTCCTATACCAAAGGAGGTAACTAAACCTGAGGGAGAACCCCGCCTCCTGCAAAATGAAAGAGGACTTAGGAAGACTGTCACAGAATGGTATTGTGGGGGATACCTCAGGAGGAGCCAAAAGATGAAAGTTGGTTGGCTTGACTTAATATGTGCAGGCTTAATAATACTAATACAAAAAATAAGAATATTAATATAGTAAAATGGAGTTGTATTTGTAATTCATTTTTTATGACCTTACAATTCACTCATTTAAGGGTGTAATTCAGTGATGTAGAATTCACAGAGTTGTGCAACCATCATGTCAATTTTAGAACATTTCACCACCTGGAAAAGAAACTGAATCCTTTCGCTATCTCCCACCCCTCAAACCTCTCCACCCTCCTCAGTGCTACTAATCTACTTCTGCTTATATGGGTTTGCGTGTTCTGGACATTTTGTATACATGGATTCATATATTATATGGTCTTTTATGACTGACTACTTTCACTTGACATAGTGTTTTTGAGGTTCATCTGTATGGTAGCATGAATCAATACTTCATTTATTTTTATGGCTGAATAACATTCTGTTGTATGAATATATCATATTTTGTTTATCTATTTATGAGTTGATAGACATTTGGGTTATTTCTACTTTTTTGGCTGTTACAAATACTACTCTTTGAACATCTATATGCATATAACTGGGTCATATGGCAGTTCTATATTTAACCTTTCGAGGAAAACCCAGGCTGTTTTCCATAGTGGCTGTGCCATTTCACATTCCCACCAGCAGTGTGAGGGTTACAATTTCTCCACATCCTCGCCAACCCTTGTAAATGTCAGTTTTTTTGATTCTAGCCATTCTGGTGGGTGGGAAGTGGTATTTCATTGTGGTTTTTATTTGCATTTCCCCAAATGGCTAATGATGTTGAGCGTCTTTTCATGTGCGTATTATTTGCCAGTCAGTTTTGCTTTGCTTGGTCCCTTGATTCTCAAGCTGTTTACGAATTGACTTGAGACCAGAGCAAGCCAACTATGCATTACTCAGGTGATTAGAGGGAAGCAGGAGGAAAGGTGCTACCTTTCACTCTTATCAACTGTGTGCTGGAGGGCTTGGGTGCAGATACTTTTAGCTAGGAATGCTGACCCGATAAAAATGATAGGGCCCCCCTTAAAAAAAAACCCAGTTTATTCACATACTGTACAATTCACCCATTTACAGTGTACCACTCAGTGGTTTTTAGAATGTTCAGAGTGGTACAGCTGTCAATTCTAGAACGTTTTCCTCACCGCTAAAAGAAGTCTCATCCCATTAGGAGTCACTCCCTATTTTCCCCAAATTCCTCCCCTCTTCCTAGCCCAAGGCACCCACTAATCTACTTTCTGTTTCTGTAAAGTTTCCTTTTCTGGCCCATTCATATGAATGGAATCATAAAATATGCAGAGTCCTGGCTTCTTTCAACATAGTTTTTTCTAGGTTCATCCTCATGTAGCATGTAACACTTCATTCCTTTTTAAGGCTGAATAATATTTCATCTTATGGTTATACCACAAATCGTTTATCCGTTCTTCAGTTGATGGACTTGGGTTGTTTCCATCTTTTGACTGTTGTGAATACTGCTGCTATCAATGTTCATGGGAAGTTTTTCTGTGGTCATATGTCTTCAATTCTTTTGGGTATTATATTCCTAGGAGTGGAATTGCTGGGTCATAAGGTAACCACATTGAACAGTTTTGAGGATCTGCCAGATTTTGCCAAAGTGGCTACACCCTTTTAGGCCCACCCTGTTTTGCAAATTTAGAAGAGGAAAAAAATGTCAGCTTTCTTTTCAGTTTAGCCTCCTGGGACTGAACTTTCTATACAGCTTGCTTGCTCTCTCTCTGTGTTTGTACTTGCATACACTGGGCTTTTCAGTCTTCCATGTAGCTTAAGGACATGGTAGCTAGAGTTGGCAAAGCATTCTGATTCTAGCTAGACAGGTGCTTTCTTGTCCTTGTTAGATGGTTTGAGACAAAATCCTAGGAACTTTGGTGTCTATAAAACATTGGTTATTCTGATAGGGTAGAATGATTAGGATAATATAGAAAATGAATTATTTCTTATTTATAGCATTTTAGGATTTCTTTTTAATTTAATGTGTTGCTTGTTGAAATCTTGACCCTGATATTTACACTGTTGCTTTGTTTGTTTAAAGCTTTAGACTTATATTCCATAATAGGGTAATTGTTTTATTGTTTTTAATAGAGAAATAGAATAATTTGTGCTTATCCCTGGTGGCTCAGAAGGTAAAGAATCTGCCTGCAATGCAAGAGACCTGGGTTCAGTCCCTGGGTTGGAAAGATTCCCTGGAGGAGGGCATGGCAACCCACTCTAGTATTTTTGCCTGGAGAATCCAGTGGACAGAGGAGCCTGATGGGCTACAGTCTGTGGGGTCCCAAAGAGTCAGACATGACTGAGCGACTAAGTACACACACATATCATTGTCATTGAGATTTAAAAATATGGGTTTTGCTCCTTTTATCTTAAGAAAGGGAATCATCTTGGAGGAGTAGCCAAGGCCCTGGGTTCTAGTTCTGACTTTAAGTAGCTGAATGATCTTGTACTGCTGCTGCTGCTGAGTTGCTTCAGTCTTGTTTGACTCTGTGCAACCCCACAGACGGCAGCCCACCAGGCTGCCCCATCCCTGGGATTCTCCAGGCAAGAACACTGGAGTGGGTTGCCATTTCCTTCTCCAATGCATGAAAGTGAAAGTGACATCGCTCAGTCGTGTCTGACTCTTCGCGACCCCATGGACTGCAGCCCACCAGGCTCCTCCATCCATGGGATTTTCCAGGCAAGAGTACTGGAGTGGGGTGCCATCGCCTTCTCCGGATCTTGTACTAGTCGACCTCTTTGGACCTCAGTTTTCTGATCTGTAAAATGATGGGACTGTGCAGAATGATCCCACATGTTTCTTCTAACTCAAATTCTGTGTTAAATAAGTGGAAGTAAGTTGTGAATTCAGTTCACAAGTTCTGTTTGTGACTAGAGTGTTACTGAATCACAGTTTTGAGTTAATAACAATCTTGCATTAGTAAAGGCCTTGTCTTCCCCTCTTCTTTTCTGTGGTAAGGCTTTCATCCTCTTGAAATGGGTCTTTGTTTACTTTTCATTGAATTTAGAAATCTTAAAAACGCAAAGACCTTAGAGATTTGGAGATTTTTCAACTTGATAAAATTAACACATTTTGTATAAATATATACATTGGGGGTCTGCACACATGAGTGTCCTTCAGATTTTCAAAAAGAAGAAAGAATTTTGCAAATCTTGGGTTAAATAAACTAGATTATTGAGTTGTTTTGTAAATACTCAGAAAAAGAAGTGGTGAGTACTGAAACCACCATTGATTCACCAAGGTCAAACAAATCATGTCAAACTGCCAAATTGCCTTGATGGACAGGGTTACTAGACTGGTAGATCAAGGAAATATGGTAGATGTGGTATATCTAGATTTCAGCAAGGCATTGGCAGGGCTTCTTTGGTTTACTCTTGGGTAAGATGGCAAGGTGATAGTAGTGATAATATGTTTAAGTGGATTTGTCTGCAACTGGTTGAGTGATCAGTCCCAGGGAAAAATGAAGAATGAGCCAGGAGTGGGAATGGAGGGGAATTTCTAGTGCACGTGTGTCCTGTCTTCATCCTTGGGCCTGTCCTTTTCAGTCTGCCTCCACATCCCCCTCAGATTATATTTTATGTTGTAATATAT
>SJYC01141460.1:0-19822 GCA_006408675.1 Madoqua kirkii | reverse complement strand
TATCTCCAGCAATAATATAAATGTGTATATTTTGAGATCCTTGCTAACATGGAGTATTATTTTTTAAAATACCTGTGCAAATTAGGTAAAAATGTTATTTAATGCGTATCTTAATTTGTATGTCTTTTTAATAACAGAATTGAACATTTCTGTGTGTGTGTGTTTATTGATCATTTTTTGTGTGTGGATTGCTTGTTCATACCCTTTCCCCATTTCCTTGTTGAGGTACATTTATCAGTTTTTGCATGCATGCTAAGTCGCTTCAGTCGTGTCTGACTCTTTGCGATCCCATGGACCGTAACCTGTTAGGCTCTTCTGTCCATGAGATTCTCCAGGCAAAAATAGTGGAGTGGATTGCCATGCCCTCCTCCAGGGAATCTTCACTGACCCAGGTATGGAACCCGTGTATCTCGTGTCTCCTGCATTGGCAGGTGGGTTCTTTACCACTAGTGCCACTGGGAAGCAATTCTTACTGACCCATAAAAGCTTTAAAGTAGTCAGTCATATATGTTGAAAGATTTTTCCCATTTTGTACTTTGCTTTTTATTTTATTTTGATGTACAGATGTTTTGTTTTTATGTAGTCAAATCTATCAGTGTTTTCTTTTTTGTGTATTTTGTCTCTGCCCATAGCTTTGGAAAGGCCTTTCTTACCCTGAGAGAAAATAAATGTCCACCTTTTTAAAAAAAAGTTCTATTTGTTTAATGTTTTTCTTTTTGCATTTAAAACTTTAACCTGCTGGGACTTTATTTATGATGTAAGATAGGATACTACCTTATTTTTGCTCCAAATATTTTAAGGAACTACCTTGGAACTATTTATCAGATAAAATCTATTATTTTCTTGCTGCTTTGGAGTGCCACCTTTATTACGCACACACACAACCACACTCACATACTCATAATTTGGATTTTGGGTTTCTTAATTCTGTTCTGTGATATTTTACTCTGGGATTATCAGTTACTGAGAAATGACCACAGATGCTTTGACAAATAACCAGAAGGGTCTTTCTCTAGGTCTCAGTTTCTGGGTTCCTTCCACAGAAACTTGACCCAAAAGATCCAATTGATACCCCATTAAATATTGTCAGATAATTTGTGATCCTGTTGGGAGTGACCACTGTGAAGAATAGTTGAATCTAGACTCTCAGTTGACATGTAAAACACAGAAATCAGGGATTTCCCTGACAGTCCAGTGGTTAGGATTCTGCACGTCCACTCTAGAGGGCCTGGGTTCGATTCCTGGTTGGGGAACTAAGATCTTGCAAGCTGCTGGGTGCAGCTGCAGCCACAAAAAAACAAAACAAAACAGAAATCAGTTACATACCTATGGCTGATTCGTGTTGATATAAGGCAGAAACCAACACAATATTGTAAAGCAGTTATCCTCCAATTAAAAATAAATAATAAAAAGAAATCAGTTACATTAATTCATTAGCAAGCTTAGTCATAAAATGTTGTGTTTCAGTCACTATATTGCAATATTTCTGTTAAGTGGGAAAGATTGTTGTGAACAAGAGTACCTGCTACCTTCGGAGCAAGGAAAGGTACAATTCTTTATTCATTCTTGTGTTTTCAGATGAGATGTTTTGTCTTGGGGTGATTCTACATAGACTTTAAGTTATGTGTTAAAGGAGCAAAAGGCTTTGTTAATCTTGTATTTATTTGAATGTGCTATGTGAAATTCTTTAGAAATAGAGAAAAGACCCTATTTGAAGCTTTTACCCTGATCTCTGTTTGGTGATTCAGTATAGAGTGAGAAGAGCCAGTGGCTAGATCCTATGAAAAACTTTTTCTTAGCTTGATAAAAGATCAAATCATTTTTCATGCTATTCATTTCAGACCAGGCGGCTGAACATCATGGCACCTTATATAGTATAGTGCTTTGGCTCAGTGCCCTTCCTGCATTCTCACTAAGCTCTTTAGGGGACAGAAACATCCAGTCAGTAGGAATAATCTGGAATTTTTTATGGCACGCTGATATGGATTGTCTGGTTTTCTGTTTGATTCCCAGTATCAGGATGCTGTCCGGAACTCTGGTATTGTGTGTGTATGCCTGAAGAAGCATTGTGACAGTAAAGGGACCAAAATACAATGACACTGAAGTTTCTGTTCTGGGTTAGTCGTAGTTCTGAGCCCATTGTTCTAAAAGTAGTGCTGAAATTTTCTTCAAGTACCATTTGCCCATATGGAGGCCTGTTTGCCACTTTTCTGCCCTCTCATATAGCCTTAAATTCTTTTTATTTCAACTTATACTCCTTACATTGGTATTTTTTGACCCAAAGAGTATAGAATTATTTGCAGATGTGAAGATTTCCTTCTTATAGATTGTTAAAAATTTTAATTAGACTAGTCTTAGGTTTGATTTCTTATGGACCACATTGATTTGATTCTAAAATCATAATTATGTCAAAGTCAGAAGGGACCTGAGAAATGGTTTAGTTTTAGGGGTATCAGATATTTTAAATAGTAGGCTCCATAATTAGAAACTAACCCAAGTAATAGGCTTCATATTATTTTATAGAGACAAGTTTGTGATTCTAAGAAATGTGCTTTTTGACAATTCATATGCTTATCTCCACACTGACAGGTATCTTCTTTATTGGGCTTATTTTACTTTTGGCTCCATTCATTTCTTTTGAAAACATGAACTATATTGTTGGTATAGATGCTTGTAACTCATACAAATCATGAGCGTTTGCATTCCACAGACAACTGTAGAAAACCTAAAATACAATTCATACTCATCAGAATTTGTGACTCTCTCATGTGATTCCTCTGAGCTCAGGGCAGGTCAACAATGGCAAATGAGGGCTATATGAAGTTGAGATTTGAACACCTTCACTTCCTTAGGAACAAATGAATCTTTGGGCAACTATTGACTTATTTTGTGATGATAGCAAACCAAGACACTGTGCTGTTATTCAGCCCTGTCTTTTACTCAGTATTTGTGTGGGAACTTAAGGTCAGCAAGTTACATTTCTGTTTTTCATTTTATTTGTATTTGCGTCTTTCCATTGTTCCTGCCTGTCATTGTCTGTGTGTCTGAAGTCTGTCATCCAGTTGTCTCCCCAGCTTCATTGTCCTTTCCGAATTTGGTAGGCAGGCTTTTATTTTATTTTGGAGCATTTACCTTTTATATCTTCGTTCACACCATAGGTAGTCAGTGCTGCATGCAGACTAAGTACTCTTAGTTGCTTCTGTTTGTTTCTTGTCTCTACAACATTTTCCTACTCATAATCAAATAGAACCAAATAAGTTTTCTAGTGTGAGAAACTGAGCCCCTTTCAGTGTTTCCAAATTACTGACAAGTATCATTTCTAATACCAAGAAGACAATTTTTCTGTCATTAGGAAGGTAGATGTATTTGAGATCAAAGTCTTAGAGGGGAGATGGCTTTGGAGGCTTGGTTATGTGTCCATTTCATAGTAGTGAACATTGTAGTTTCAGTCCTCTTTGATGCTTTATTAGGCTATTAAGTGGGTCTTGAAATCTCTGATATGTTAGTGTTTTGCAGAAGTGGTTTACAGTTTTGTTGTTCAGTTTTTACCCTTTTGGGGTGAGTGGAAGGAGAAAGTTTTGTGTTCTTTTTCCATACATTAGTTCCTGAGGAGCCAGAATTTGAGAATTAGTGTCCAAGTTTGTCCTGTCAGATCTTTATAGCAAATTTACACATTCATTAAAGGTTGTTGACTCAACAAGGGTGCTAAGTGCCATGCTAAACTTTGAGAAGGAAACAAAAAACACATTAAGGAGCTTATAGTTTTGTAAAGGAAATGACATTACAAATTCTGGGCACTAGATTTTTAAAAAAGAGAGATAGTGGAAGGCCTGGAAACCATGTTAGATGAAGAATGTTTAAGGAAGTAATAATATTTAGCCTGGAAAAGAGAGAACTTATTTTGAGGACATGACGGCCATTCTCTATTATGGCTGATATTATCCCTCCTTTTCCTGGTCTTTTAGGAAACAACTCAGAAGCTGCCTTTGATCCTTTCTCACCCTACATCCAATCAGTTGTCAAAATTTTTCTCCTCTGGCTCCAGCATGTTTCTTTTTTAATATAATTTTTTAAATTTTAATTGGAGGTTAATTACAATATTGTATTGGTTTTGCCATACATCAACATGAATCCGCCACAGGTATACACGTATTCCCCATCCTGAACTCCCCTCCCTCCTCCCTCCCTGTACCATCCCTCTGGGTCATCCTAGTGCACCAGCCCCAAGCATCTTTCTATGCTCAGTTGTCCCCACACTGAGTTGTCAAGCCTTTGAAGTCACTGTCTGTACTAGTAGAACAAGTTCTTGGTCTCTGTTGCCTTTGTCCCTGTTTTCCTTTCTATATTATGTTCTCAGAACAATCTTTTCCCCCAAACCTAGTTCTAATTGTATTACTTTCCTATTTAAACACTTAAGAGTGGTTCCCAAAGCTAGTAAGACAAGCCCTTACTCAAACTCTTATAATTTGGCCCCCAGCCTTCCATCACTTCCCCTTCCCCTGTTCACACTCTACTTTCTATTCAGTCTTATTCAGTAGTCTTGGAACCTGTTCCAGGCTTCCCCAGCTCTTTGATTTTCTTTAAATTGTTCCTTCGTACAGTTATACAGAAGAGAATCTGTCATGTTTATACTGTTTTAAACACCCAAATAGGACCAACTAACAAAAGAGATGGCCCTCAGTCTAACAGTTTTCTCTTGAAGAGTATTGTCTAATGATGAAAGAATAGAGAGCTTCCCAACATTGGATATATTTGAGCAGAGACTGGGAGCTAGCTGGGCTAGATGCTGTAAAGCAGTCTGCCCACCCCCAGGCTGTAGGTGCTAGACAAGAAGAGAAAGCATGGTTCTCTGCTCTGAAGAAACTTAAATTTACATGTGAGGCACCACCCTTATTCTCCCCATGATAGCTAAAGTGATATACATACACACATGTTCATGTCATTCCTTTACTTAAAATCTTTCAGTAACTTATTTCTGTTACTCTTAGGATGGATGCAGAAATCCACAAGGTCATGTATAATCTGACCTCAGTCTGCCTTCCTAGTCTGATCTGCCAGTATCTCCTTACTTCTCTGTGATCCAGATATTTTTTTACCCCCACATATTTTGTTTCTTCTATCTGGAATGCTTTATCTATCCCTCTTCCTCTAGCTAACTCTTCATCCTTAAAGACTCAACTTAAATGTCACTTCCTCATGGAAACCTTAATTAACACCCTCCTATCCCCCCCTCAGTAGGTTGGGTCACGCTGTTAGTCTCACGATCATAACTAAAGTTGTAATTAAATAGTTGTTTCTTTCATTCTTGTAATTTCTAGGAACCATTTGATTACCTTTATATTCCCATCAGTTCTCATAATGCCTGGCACACAGTAGACATTTAGTTAATATTTGGATAAATAAATGAATGAATAAGACTTTGGGGTGGTGAACAACATAAAGGATGTTCAGTGTCAGGCAGGGAGAAAAATTTCAGGACAAGGGAGTAATAGCTAGGAACGAACAAATTGTGTTCAAGAGTTGCAGGCAGGTTAAGTCAAAAGAGGATTCTGTTATTATACGCCAGAAACCACAAAATTGTACAGCAATTTTCCACCAGTTAAAAAAATAAATATTTTTTAAAGAGGATGATCTGTCTGATGACACATGGGATAGATCAGCTAAGAGTGATAGGGTGATGGTTTTAGCAGCTTTTGACATTTTAGTTGAGATATTAAAATTCTCTAGTTGCTATTGAATTATTATAGATACTTGGATTAATTAGGGGCTCCAAGTTGGAGTTTTAGGAAGGCTTTTGAAATCTTAAACTGGACTGGAATTTGGAGAGCCTGGGGGCAGACTACCAGCTAGAGCAATACAGCAGTGGTCCAGAGAAGAGGTAACTATGTGACCTAAATCCAGGCAAGAGAGAAAATAATAATGAGAAAACAAAAAGCAATGACAGTGGAAATTAGAAAGAAAGTGATGGATTGAGGAGGCAGTTAGGAAGAACATCAGCAAAACTTGAGGAAACACTGGTTGTACACAGGGGAAAGGGGCTGTTGTTTCCAGTATCAGGGAATTTGGCTTGAAATGATCAAGTAGGTAGATGCAAAGTGGTCAAAACTAAAGGTAGATATTTCTGGAGGTAGATAGAATGTCATATAGGTAGTAAGACAATCCCTTTAAATCAGCAATTCCACCCACTGGTAGACCTTTCCTGTGATTATGCAGAGAGAACATTTGAGGTTCCTCTTTGTCTATTCCAGAATGCAATTTTGGCTTTACTTTCACATAACGTAAATGCTTATTAAAGGTTTTTCTCCCAAAACGAAAGATCAATCTGTACTTAAAGGTAAGTTCTATTTCTTCAGGAACAGAAAAGCTGCTGGAAGCTTTAGAATAGCAGTTTATCCTTACTTCCAGTTAGAAGGGTTTCAGAATGTTGGGGTTCAGTTTGGTAGTGCCAATTACATTTTTTCATGTGCATGTAATTTGACCCTGCAGTTTCAATTCAAGGAATCTATGCTATAGAAATGCTCATACAAATACACAGAGCAGCACTGATTGTAATGTAAAAAATCAACAATTTAAATATATGTCAGTTGAGATATGACTGAATGAATTATGATCTGTCCATAATATGCAATACTATGCAGCTATTATAAAGAATGAGGAAGATCACGATTCATGTCAGTATAGGTTGCCATGACAGAGAATGAAAAAAGCATGTGAATCTTTGTGAGTTGCTAATGTATATAAATGATATATACAGAAAATAAGTCTGGAAGGATACATACTAAAAATCCTAACTAGTTGCTTCTGGGTACTGGGATGGGGAAATGATACATGAATGTCCAAAGGAAAACAATTTTTTTTAATCATATGCTACTTTTATAATTTTAAAAAGTGTAAACTCATCAGCTTTCTTTGCGAGCACATTGAACAGAGGCCTCTTTAGCAATTTCCCATGGAATTTATGAAAGCTTTCCAACCCTCTTGTCCTACCTTCTTTTTGAGACTGGCTACAGAATACTTACCTTATCTTTTCCCTGAACTAACAAAACAAAATTCAATTTTGTAATCGAGACCAGCAGTTTCAAACTTTATTTGGCGTCAGAATCACCTTTATACTTGTCAAAAATACAGATTCTTGGGCCTACCCAGTAAGTTCTGAGTCCATGTGTCAAGGGCGAGGGTCCAAGAGCCTGGTTTTTCAGAGGGGCCCCAGGTGGTCAGTGAAGAACCCTGTTTGGGAATGATGTCTGACTGTCCTCCTACTCCCACCCCCTTTTCTCTCTGTGATTAGTAAAGAGAATGAGGGAGTAGTGACTCACTGTGGATATCTTTTGTGGATCACAAATAGTTGGGTTCATCTGAATGTGAAAAAATAAATATAACACAGTTTAGTAGACTTAAGATTTTAGTAATAAATATTTATTTTAGCCTGTTTAAAGTAGGACGTTTGGGTTATAGAGGCTGGTCTTCTAGAAGGTGGGCTTCTAAGGTAATGACTTAGGCCTAGGATATGCCTTCCAGCAATGGGTTTGTTTTGAGTGGAAGAAGTAAGGCCTTGGCAAATTGTGAGGTCTTAGAATTCAGATACTGTTTAGGTGAAGCTTTTGTTCTTGGGAAATGATGCCTCTAATATTAAGATGAGGTACTATCTATCTAAAGGCTATTCTAGACAGCTTTTTGTTAAAATTATTTTTTCTTTGTTATAAACAAAGTTTGCTAATCAGATGCCCACTGTGGGTTATTAGTATCTCAAAAAGGTGTTTAAAAAACATATACTCCATTTGCTTTCAGTAATTAATCTTGGGAGCAAAAGTAAATGGGAATACCTCTTAAGTACCTTTCCAAGCCCTCAGTGAAGCTGGCAGCCATCAGTTAAATAAACCACTAGGTTTATTAGTTTGAGAACAGAAGCATCAACTTGGGCACAGTTTTCTAATTTGCTTCTCGTTTACCCAACAATCATTTATTCAGAGGCAATTCTGTACCTACTGGACGTTAGATAACTCTGCAAATAAAAGTCAGAGGCCTGTGAGCAGCTAGAGCTCTAAGGGAATCATCTGAATGGGGAAAAGTGAACAAAACACTGTTTAATAGATTTGAAAGCTTAGTAACATGTAGAAAACAGAAAATGACTTCCTTAAAGCAATAGCTTTGTTCTCTTTCTATAGTCTATTTTAAGTGGGCCCTCTGGCCCAGTGTTATCAACCTTGGATTAGGAGCTTGAGGAAATGGTGGTTTGGTGGTTGTTTTTTAAAGGGTTTTTAAAGAAATGTAATTACTAAGTAACTGCCATGACCTGCTGCTACGTTGGAGTTCAGTGGGCAAGTCAATTCCAAAGAAGAGAATATATAAACAAGTTGGGAGAGGGGAAAACAGCTTAAAGATAGATTGGGTGTTTTTTCCTGCATTCAATGCATATTTCTGCCTTTTACTTATCTTGCGCAAGAAAGGGCTGCTTGGTCAGAAATATCTTTGTTTCACCTGGTCCAGCCGGCGAGTGGGGAGGAGGGCCAGAAAGAGCCAACTGGAGAGGGTTGGGCTGGAGGGCTGAGCCTTAGGGTGGGACCTGTGCCTGGGCAGCTCTGGAGGTAGATAGCCCTGCTGCTGTCCTGGGCTGCTATGACAGATTGGTCACCGCCCTCTACCTTTAGATTGGGACGCCTCATTGATATCGATGTGTTGCCTTGTTACCCTCAGAACAGGGACATTGTCCAGCTGCTGTCTCTCTTTTTTTCCCCCAACATTTAATGGGTGAGTCAGTGACTTAACTGCTTCCTGCAGGATTTCAGGGATGGGAGTAAATAATGAGGACAAATCACCATAACACCAGTGCGTGATGAATGAAAGAGCACACAAATTTAACCAGCTGGCTTCACGGGTACCAGAGTGAACAAAAAGAAACTTGGTTGGGAAGAGGAGATTCGTTTGAGCTAGAACTCTATTCTCTCCCCTTTAGGCTTTTTACTGTTTCCCTTTATACCCAACTGAAGGTCAGGTTGCTTTGCTGAGGGGAGAGGGGGGTGTCAGGTGTTGAAACAGGTGTTCTGTTTTCTGCCTGTAGAGTCATACAGACTAGATGAGGATGCTTCTTGCCAGCCCTCTGTGGTGCATGAAAATGCTTTTGTGGAATTTTTTCCCGCTGGAAATGTGTTTGTTTTTTTAAAGCAGTTCCCAACCTTCAACCCCCTAGTATAAACCTTCAACCCTCTAGTATTGACTTCCTTTAAAATCAGCTTCTCATAATGAAGTGTGCCTCTTTTCTATCATTTTCACAGTCTGTGTCGTAGAGACATCCCATTTTATGTGGTCATCATAGACCTGAAAAATGTGTGAGGTGTGTGTGTGTGTCTGTATGTGTGTGGTAAATATGAATATCACATTTGAGATGTACTAGGAGAATGTCACAGTAAAGTAACCCTATAAAAAGCCTTTCATAGTAGTTGTATGGATAGAGTTCATTTTCGTTTGTCAGGTTTTCTTAAATTGGATATAAACTTGGGGTCACCATTCAGAATGATGAGGCTTTTTCAGGCTATGTGATGGTGTCAGTGGGCTATATAGTTGGTCACAGACTTATGATCCCACTGACTAGATGATTTTGAAGGAGAGAGATGTCAGCAGACTTCTGGGTTTGGGAAAATTTTTATTGTGATGTTTGTTCAATTGTTACTGAAGCCAAAGACCCTGATTGTTAAGAGAGAAATAATTCAGGAGAGCTTTGTGATCTCTTTTTCTGATTGTGAGGTTTGTTTTTACCTTTGTACTGCATTCCATTCTCCCCCCTCAAAAAAAAGTCACCTAGAAACAGATCATCTTCTTTGCCTAATAATCATATAATGGCCTCAGGTCTTTTCCTGCCCTTCCACCCTGCGTCTCAGGGCCATCTGTTCTCTGCAATCCACTTTTCGGGAAAGTCTCCTTTCCCATCTGCTCTCCTTGGGCCTCAGTGTCTGCTCTAAAGATTTATGAAGGCTGCTCTGGCACCTCTTTCCAGTTATTTTTTTAAGGATCAGTAAGCTTTTTCCATAAGTTACTATTTTTTCAGGTGTATTCTTTCATTCTTTCACTCTGGGGGTGGAGAGAAATCTGTCTTTCTGTGCTTGCCGGAGGTACTCTGCTTATCAAAGCAAAGATTGACTGGGCTGGCTCTGGCTGCTTTGAAGCCAAGGGTCCTCCTGGCCTTTTGGCCGCTGGCAGATAGGCTCAGTGCAGCTCCTTGGGTTCATTCTTTTCCTGTCCTTTCCCTTGTCTCCCTGACAGAGTACAGTCGCTTTGAATCGAAGATACATGACTTGCGAGAACAGATGATGAACAGCAGCATGAGCTCTGGGTCTGGGTCCCTGCGAACAAGTGAGAAGAGGTCCTTGTATGTCAGGTAAGTCTCACTTTAGAACACCAGGCTTTGTGTGGCACGAGGGAAGCTCCGTGCCAACCCAGCCCTTCTTGTTTAACTAGTGGGATAGGGAGTGTGTACTCCCAGTACTAAAACAGCACTTTGCACTGTATGCTCAGGTTGTGTACTTTATGGTCGTATCTCCTCCCTTTTGTGAGCTGGCCTTCCTTTTCACTCCTGAATGACTCAGTATGGGAAATTTTCAGTGTATTCTCTAATTGTAAAAGACTGTTGCTAGTCAGCATTCAAATAGCACTCAAATGTTCAAAGTACTTTGCTTACAATCTGTGATTTGAGGGGAAACTTGGCATTCCCACTTCCACATATGTATAATAGATATCAGACTTTGTATTTGAACATATCAGCTATAACTGTGTTCTGGTACAGGGTCTCTTTTAAGAGACCAAAGAACTGACAGGTTGCTGCATTCTGTTTTGTTTAAGTTGTGTTTGCTCGCTCCCTGCTGCACTGGTCTGCTATAAATGAGTCATGGGACATAGGATGGGATGATGTACCTTCCACAGGAAGGGCGGGTGGAAAGAATATATAGCATTGGATTGCTGCTTTTCAGAGATACTGTCCAAGGTTGAGCTTGTGACCCTTGAGGCACATAATAATACTTTGTCAGGTCAAAGTACAAACCTTGGAGAGTTAGATTGCTAAATGAACACTATGGACTCCTAGAATTAGTGATAGTTTTCTTCTTCTTGCTTGGGCTTCTTGGGAAAACTCCAACAGTCTGGGGTAAGTGCATTGTATCTCTCCAAGGGTAAAATCCTCAGAGAAAGAATTGGTAGGATTACTCCTCTGAGGTGTGTGTGTCCTCTGAGGCTTGTGTGTTTGTGTATGTCTGTGTGTTTGTGTGTGTCTGTGTGTTAATGCTTGTATCAAACTCTTGGGTTGAACTTTTTCTAGTGGTCTCTGATACCAGGTGGGGGGCATGGAAGGGAGGCTACAGTTGCTAGTTGCCTGGCAACGTGACATCTATTTTGTCCTTGGGGTTTGAGATGATGATAGCCAACCAATGTAAATGCTAATTGCAGTTTTCTCTCGGTGCTTCATTTTCTTTTTCCTCAGTTGCTAGTCCCTGACACTCCTGCGGGCAGAAGAGCCAAGGGAGTCCAGATTTGAGCCTCAAGCCCACTAGACTCCTTCACGGTCTTTTCTAGAATGAACCCTCAGCTTGATTCCCTCTGTGTTGAGAGCAGCTTTCTTCATGTTTTCTGTGAAAAGAGGAGAGCGGGAGGAAGGCTGGGCTACTCACTGGTGATCTTTTCGGTCTCTTGTTTTCTGTCACTCAGTCCTTGTTCTGGGTCTGCAGCCTAGACATTGGGGTGCCAATGGGGGGATTCAAATGTGCTGTTGCCTCCCTCAAAAGGGTAATACTTACGTGACTTGGTCAGGATTGTTCCATTCCTGTGCTTCCAGCCCCCGCAGATGTGGCACTCCAGTGTGCGTGGGAAGCTGCTCTTCAGGCAAGACGGTTTCTTTGGAGAGCTTTATTTTTAGATTTCCCCTCTCTGCCTATCCATCGCTAGAGCTTTCCTTGCCTGGGCAGGGGGAGTGGGGCATCAGCTCCCGACCTAAAAGACCTAGAACACCCTTCTCTGGTCCTGGCAAGGGACACATTCTGTCTGACTCTGGGGAGAAGGGTGGAGGCTGCACTCAGTTTCTAGTGAAGCAGTTTATACAGTTTAAATCATCTGCTCTTAACCGTATCTAGATAACATCTGTATCCTCAGAGGAAAGTAAATATGGTTTAGAATAGTGAACATTTGTAGTCACTAGAATTCATCAAGGGAAATAATATTTTATGGCCAGAGTAGTGAGCTAAGGTATTTTGCTAAGCTAACCCTCTACCAAAGCTTGGAGCCTGGCTCACTCTACTGCCTTACATGCCTGTTTTTGGCCTAAGGTATTTTGCTGAGCTAGCCCTCTACCAAAGCTTGGAGCTTGACTCACTCTAGTGCCTGTTTTGGGCCTTTTTTTTAAAAACTCTACAGTGGCTTCCTTTTGTCCAGCATTTAAACATATTCAAGTTTCTTCCATTTTTGAAAAGAAAAAAAATTTCCCTCGATACCAAGTCCTGTAAACTATTGTCTGGTCTCTCTTCTGCTGACCACATTTGCCAAATTATCTGCCAGGAGACACTGGTTTCTCAAGATGTTAAGTATTGTGTGAAAATCAGTGGTTCAGTAAATTGGGCAAATGCAGGATTAAACAGAAGAAAATAGGATTCTTTACTGTGATTAATCTCCAGGAGGGACTATACTAAGCAGTGTTTCTCCAAAGATAGGAGCATAGAAGCCTTATTTGGAGAAATCAGTCTTAGCATCCAGGCTGGAAAATGTTGCAGTCGTCTATACTTGCTGCTGCTACTTCTTCAAATTGTCTCTCTTTCAGTAGGAAAGGAAGTGTGCATTTGCTTTTCAGCATGATGGTGTGGTTCCAAGCAACTCCAGAAGACTCCGGAGGGGCAGAAGCCCAACTCTTTTGGGGTGATTGGTTCAATGATTTTCTGCCATTGGTCTGACCTCTTCACCATAGCACTTTTCATGAATTTACCAGCTTTCTTCTTTAAAGGCTCTCTTTCTGCCTTGCTGACCATTCTTCAATACCTTTCATTAGCCCTGCCCCATAGATAGCAGTGTCATTTATTTTCACAGCTTCAAATTCTTTCATCATGTAAATGACAACTCTGATCCCTTTACTGAACTCCAGACCTGCGTATCAACCACTTGCTGGACATGTGCCTGGAGCTGCCCGCCCAGTGCTTCAAACAAGCAGTGTGTTCCAAATGGACCCCTCCCCTCCACTTACACATACCTACTCCTCCTCACTGTCCTTATCTTAATTAATTGCATCACCCTATCATGTGGAAAAGGGATTAGATTTTTTCTGTCACCCAAGGCAGATCTCAGTTCTACATAAGGAAGAAAGAGCTAATGATTAAAACTGTCTGAAAATGGAATGGACTGCTTTTGGAGATAGTAAATATGATCCTTTGTCACTGGAGGTGTTACAGAAGAGGCTGGGCAGCCATTTGTCTGGGATTGCAGAGCGGGTTGAAGCTAATGATCTGCTCAGAGGTTTTAATAGTTCCCAGTGTCTTCAGGATGAAGGAGAACAAACATTTAAGGAATGCGTGCTCTGCATTAGGGCCTCTGTTAGTCTCTTTTAATAATGCTACACAGTAGATATTATTGTTCTCATTTTGCAGGTAAGAAAACTGAAACTCCAGTTAGACAGCTGAGAAGTTCCAAAACTGGAATTTGAACCTGGTTGTTCTGACCAGAATATGGTTCTCTCAGCAGTTCCCAAACTTACTGATAGGAATTAGCTGGCATTCCAATAAACATACAGGGTTCCCAGGCTCCTCTCCTATCAGTTTGGATTCACCAGGTTTGGGGAAATTATTTTTAACAAGTAATCATAATACTTAGGAATGATGACTTATTTGTCACAGTAGATGTTTATTTCTGTTTCACTTGAAAACTGAACATAATGCTAACTTTAACTCTGACTGTGTGCAAAGCAGTAAAGCACAGGCTTGAGAAATTAAGTGTGGTTGTAGGGGTAGATTCAGGGAAGCAGTAGAAGTGGTCCCTGCCCTCCAGCAGCTTACCATCCACACAGAAGATAGTGTGCAGCAGCTGGTTAAAGTTAACGGACCCTTTTCATGGGAGTTTCACCTCTAATTCTATTCTCTGTTGCTTCCCCTTCTGACATGAGCCTCCTCCCTTCCCTTCCCCCGAGTGTCTATCCTCCTCTGGTGTGCATGGACTGGCAGAACTATTTTGAAGCAAATACCACCCTCTTGCAGCTGCACCAAGGCTGTAGCAGGTGAAGCCCTAGGGAGCTACTGACCACAGGGGAGATGGGATTTGTGGAACAAGTCAGCAGGAGAAAGGACAGATAACAGTGTTTGGAAAATGAGACTTGGTTTTAAAGTCACTAGTGACTTAAGGAAAGGCCTTTCCCACCCTTCGCCACTAGAAACATCTCTTAAATAGTATAGACAGGGTGAACAGAGGCCCTCTTTGTGCCCAGTCTAGGGCCTCTGCTCTTCTGTTTCATTTGCCTCCCACCCTGGAAAAGTCCATAGAAATATGCTTCTCCAGCCTTTTGCTCAGGGTCAGGGTGACCAGGTCAGGTTTAACTCAAGCTGTTCTGATGTTGAGGTAGTAAAAAGACACAGGGAAGTTTAGCGTTCCAGAGGCTTTCAAGTTCTATGTTCATATTTAATTAATTAATTTTATAAATAAGCAAAAGACCTTGTCCTCCAAAGGTTGCCAAGAGGTTTGATAGTACATTTGTGGAAATAGTTTTCAAAAGTCTGTTCCTGTTAACCTGGCTACATTCTTTGCAGCCAATGGACAGCATCAGGCATTTTGGAAGTCCTGCTCTTCTGGCTGGCCATCTGCCATCCTAGCTTTCTTCCCGCTCTCGGAAGGAAATCATGGCCTATCTGTAGTCCTGATTCAAGAAACAGTGTCAGAGTCATCAAAGAAAGCTAGAAGACGCTCCTTCTTGTTAACAAGCATTTGTTACACTATTCTGTGCTTAGCCCAGGATGATGCTTGAGGGGGTCCAACTTTGTCTTGCTCATTAATGAGTTTCAGTTCTGGATTAAGATACCCATAATATTGACAGGCTTCACTATCTGACACAATTTGGAAGTGATGATAATCTGCATCTTAAAAAGCAACAAGAATTTATATAGTGTTGGGAGCTACCAGAAGATGGGACAGTTTCATGTATCAGTGATTCTGGAACTGCCTGTCATATACCCCAGACACCAGTCCTAGACACATCATCACCTCAGCTGATCCAATAGGTGCTGTGAACCTTGAATATTGGCACATCATGAACCTGTGAATGCTTCTCTAACTTCATAATTACACTCTAAGGCCTGAGACCCTGAAGTAGGCTGAGTGGAACAGTGTCCTTCCCTGTTCTCCATGTTCCCTTTTTCAAGATGTGCCAGGGACTCCTGACTGGCTGCCAGTTGCATTCGCTCCTCTTGTGTCTACTTAAGTACTCAAGTTTGGGGTTTTGAGTTGCTCTTCAGAAGCTGCTAGACACTTTGACTTTCACGCTAAAGTCAAGGGATGATGAATTACTGTCACTGCATAGCT
Source organism: Madoqua kirkii (assembly GCA_006408675.1). Classification (NCBI taxonomy): domain Eukaryota; kingdom Metazoa; phylum Chordata; class Mammalia; order Artiodactyla; family Bovidae; genus Madoqua; species Madoqua kirkii. The sequence continues at coordinate 4,294 of SJYC01141460.1, read as the reverse complement.
CTGTGTGTATCCTTTAGATGGACCAGGCAAGGAAGGGGCTGCTCAACTCTTAAGTAATATGTGCCATTTATCAGGTACTTTCTGTCTCAGATAGCTTGGGCAACTACAACAAAATACCATAGGCTTGAGTTGCTTGAACAACAACCGTAAATTTCTCACAGTTCTGTAGCTGGGAAGTCCCAAGTTCTAGGCTCTGGCAAATTCAGGTTCTGATGAACCCCCCACTCTCCCCACCTTGCTGTGTCCTCACATGGCCTTTCCTGAGTGTGTTCTGAGGAGAGAGCCAGGTCTCTCCTGTCTTCCTCTTCTCATAAAGGCAGTAATGTTAGGATGAGGATCCCTCCCTCATGACCTCATCTAAACCTAGTTACTTCCCAAAGGCCCCGCCTCTGGTCACCATTACATTAGGGGTTAGGACTTCAACATATGAACTTGGACGTGGGGCACCCAAATATCCAGCCCATAACACTGACCAGAGGAAGAAAGCAGAATCTCCCAAATGGTATGGAAAGGATATGCCAATACCATGGAAGAACATGGGGCTTCTCAGGTGGCTCAGATGGTAGACTCTGTCTGCAGTGTGGGAGAACTGGGTTCAGTCCCTGAGTAGGGAAGATCCCCTGGAGAAGGAAATGGGAACCCAGTCCAGTATTCTTGCCTGGAGAATTCCATGGACAGAGGAGCCTGGTGGGCTGCAGTCCATGGGGTCAGAAAGAGTTAGACACGACTGAGCGACTAACACTTTCACTTTCATGGAAGAACCTGTTGTGGGGTGGTAACTGGGAGGGTATTCTGTGCTCCCTACCCCAACTTGGTCTAATCACCATTCACAAATATCATACATGGCCTTAGTCCTCAAAGGGCTGATGGTTTATATTCCCCCAAAGGGATATAATATGAAAGATTAAAACACTACAAGAATGAAATAGCAATAAACAGAAAATATTAAGAAAGATCACTGCTAAATACATAATATGAATTTGGAAGAAGGAAATTTGGAGTGGGCACAGTCACAGACAAGGGTGGGACTTGAGTTATGCCTCGGAGGAGCTGCCTGCATTGGCAGCAGATTCTGTACCACTGAACTTCCAGGGAAGTTAGTGAGCATCTCTTAGGGGATACTATTTGAAAGATCACCACTTAAACAACATATATTTCAAGACCTTTGATGATGCTTTCTCCTTACAAAACACAGTGGCATTTAAAACTGATGTGCTGAAACTTAGCTTGGGAACTTCAAGGGGACAGGCAGAGCCTCTCAGGCCAGGCAGATGGCTGGAGCCACAGGCAGAGAGGTGATCACACGGAAGCAACTACTTGCCTTTGAGGCTGAAGTGCTGTTGTTTGCTCTGAGAAACCTGTCTGACCAGTTTCCTGCCATTTTCTTTGCATTTCTATTCCCCAACACACAGGGGTGACTGGGCCAGATGCTTTTGCTTTTTCTGGATCTTTTAGACCCAAAGTTTAAAATTTAGGACCTAAACTGCAGAGACTTTGGGCCTAGTAAGCTGTTTACTTTGAGCTGATTATGTTCCTGCTTTCCCTCTTGGCAGTGAGGTCCCCGCTGAAAGGAAGATTAGGCAAAGTTCCCCGGAGCACATACATCATCCCTGTAGGCAGCTCTTGTTGTTGCTTAGTTGATCAGTAGTGCCTGACTCTTTGTGAACCAGTAAGGTCAGGAAGATCCCCTGGAGAAGGAAATGGCAACCTACTCCAGTATTCTTGCCTGGAGAATCCCATGGACAGGAGCCTGACAGGCTACATGGGGTCACAGGCAGTGGCATTTAAAGCTGATATGCTGAAATTTAGCTTGGGAACTCCAATCTGCAGACCCTAGAAAGTGAGCATCAGCCTTTTGTGTCGTGGTTCCAGAAGGTGGCTTCATTGCCTGCTTTCTGTTTTTATGTGCCACATTTTCCCTGGGACATGCTCTTTATCCACTTTTAAGACAAGTCAGTATTTTTTGGCCTGACCATGATGTTTGACAAGTGGCTCTCCTTTGCTTCACAGAGATGGATGGACATATCCAGGGTTGAGGAATAATCTTTTATGTAGACCATTTGCTGTGCTCTTAGGTTGTGGATGATAATATTTTCATAAGCTTTGTTCTGTCCTGATGTAGTGTTTCCTTCTGACCTGACCAGTCCTTAACTTGGAGACCCCCATGAAATTCTTTTTATTTAGACCAGAAAAGCTAAGGAGTTGCTGAGGTTTCTAGTCTCCCAGCACAATCTCTTGTCAATAAGCTCACACATGAGATGGGACCAAGGTGACAGAGTCATTAATTATGGTCTTTCTTTTGGTGTCCAGAGATCATAGGTGTTGCATTTTCCTTCCTGCTCATCCTTGCTTTGAGTCAGAGGTTGGAAAGGTTGGTCACTGTGTCATCTGGGCTCTGCATGTATAGGATTTTTGGCTCTGGAACAGTGGTTTAGTCTGATTTAAAGGGGGTGGTATGTTATTGCATTTGACTTTCCCAAGTGCTTGCCCTAAGGATAAAAAGGGGCAGGCAGGATATATTCTTGTTGTGGAGAAAGGTGCCCTTTGATCCTCTTACCAAGCCTGACCGGAAGCTTTTGTAACAAGGTGCCAATCCCTGTCACTTCCTTATGTTTCTAGGCTGTTGATAACAGAGACTGTTATTGCTAGATGGCTACAGTTCAGCATGCTTCTTTTAAAGATCTTAGGTAGGTAGTTGATATTTTTTCAAAGTTTATTAAGGGCTAGGGCTAATTTACATACTTTGTTCTTTACATGAAATGTATGTCATTTGAAAGGTAGTTTCACTTTACTACTCAGGCCTGTTCTTTTAGTGAATTGCCTTCCATATGAAAGTTTAGCTCAGTAATGATATTAAAAAAAAAAAAAAAGCAGAGGCAATGAAGTCAGTCACACAAGGCCTCCTAAATGAATGCCAGAGTCCTTAGCTGGACTCTCGGCTGTCCACAGGCAGGCCCTGGCCTGCTGCTCTCCCTTATACCCTGCCGTGTGGCCAAACGTGGATACTGGTGACCCCAGCACACACAGAGTCTCTGCTCATGCTGTTCCTTCTCACCGGAAAGGCCTCTCCCTATCTCTGTCTTTTGAAACCTGAACCCTGTTGAGGCCCAGTTCAAAAGTCAACACTTCCTCATAGATTCCTCAAGCTCGATATGACTTATGCTCTCTCTGAAGACTTGGAGGCCTTGGTTTGTCCTGTCCTGTGCCTCTTGCTGTAACACACAGCACAAGGCCGAGACTGGTTTTGCTTCTGCATCTCCCGTCGATCAAACACAGTGCCGCCAATTAAAGTCAGTGAGTATGTAAATAATGGAAGAAAGGTATTTTCCAGACATAGCCAAGTGGACAATTAGTTTTTTGTTGTTGTTGTTGTTAAAAAATGTGACCTTGACTTAGACCTCACAGAATTTTTCTGAGATTTAGGAGCCCTGGTCTGAGTTGACCACCAAACAACTCTAGATGAGGCCCTGTGCATCTCTGGGACTGATTTTCATTGTTTGTGAGGAACTTTTCCAGCTCTTAGTCAAACAAAATTTCAGCAGGAAGAGATTTGGAAAACAAAGCAAGATCACAACAATGGAAGGACTGTTGAAGGAATTTTGAATGTTTAGCCTGGTAGAGAAGACCTAGGAAAGACTGAGAGTCATTAAATGCTTGCACTGAAAAGAAATTTAGAGAATATCAAAGGAATTTTCTTTTTTGGATAGCAAGTGGGATAAAATGACCTTTGAGGCTTTGATGTTCTACAAAGCTTTGTACTCATTTGCAGTTCCAATTGGTAGAAAAGGAAATTCTTGTTAATTCACCTTTTACATTCTCAACTGAGAATGATATTGTAGTTCAGAATTTCAAATACAACTATTGTGCTGCTATGTTTTTAACAAAATCATGGTTTAAAAAAGGCATTGTCCATTCTGTTGTTCAGTATTGCTCATTCACAAATTCATGAGATAGAATGTAGGTACCACATTTTATTGGGAAGTTAACTGTTTTTCCTTGTTTCTCAGGGAACTTAGAGCCAAACATGTTCTTATCTGAAGTAAATGACTAAGTCAGATGTTTGGTTTATTGATTCCTCCTTGTTCCGCCCCTTTTTCTTTTTTTTTTCTTTTTTAAAAAGTGCCTGGAAGAGTGGTATCTGGTCATGTTAGATGGTGATAAATATTTCTTAAGTGATGGATAAATAGGCTGTTGTATCATCATTATAAATATTAGCTTTAGAAAATAGTCAATGATATTTCAAATGTTAGTGAAACAAGTTCAAATAATAACAAAGGTTGTAAAATAGTGTATA
>SJYC01141452.1:0-37786 GCA_006408675.1 Madoqua kirkii | reverse complement strand
CCCATTCCAGTGTTCTTGCCTGAAGAATCCCAGGGACGGGGGAGCCTGGCAGGCTGCCGTCTATGGGGTCGCACAGAGTCGAACACGACTGAAGCAACTTAGCAGCACCAGCAGCTAGTATTTTTCAGCAGCTAAAATGTCACTCACTTGTGCCTATTCTATAAATGGAGATTAATCAATATGCAGGAAAAAGGTAACGCTAGTGAACACTTGTCATGACCTACGGGAATACTGCACTGTAAGAAGGTAGGAAGCATAGGCACGATAATCAAATCCTACATTACTACGCTTGCATCCCTTAATGGCTGACATGGAAATGACTATTGCTAACTTCCTTAAATAAAGGTTCTTAAAAATAAAGATGCAGTGTACAAACAGCACTCATAAAATTTCCAATGATGTATCCAGTAACTTCAAACCATTATTATTATTTTTAAATATTTATTTTCTTTGGTTGTGCCAAGTCCTAGTTGTAGCATGTGGGATCCAGTTCCCTGAACAGGGATTGGACCTAGGCCCCTTGCATTGGGAGCATGGAATCTTAGCCACTGGACCACGAGGGAAGTTCCAAGCCATTATGCTTCAAAGTCTAAGAAAAAAGATTTCAAGAATTGTGAGAAAATATTTTATGCTCAGCTTGCCACAAATGATAAGCTGGGATCATTCAGCAACCTTATGTTCACATATTAATTGTTGACTACATAAGAAAACACCATTATTAAATGTGAAACTATTTGTTCTGGCCCTTTCTTTAACTTCCTTGTTTCTTTTGCTTCCTTATATAATGGTGTAAGAGTATATACTTTCTACACAGACAATCATGTCTTCTGCAAAGACAATTTTATTTTCTCCCTTCCAAATCTGTATACTTTTCACTTCCTCTTTTTCATTGGCTAGGAGCTTCCTGGGTGGCTCAAGTGGTAAAGAATCTGCCTGCAGTGAGGGAGACCTGCGTTTGACGCCTGGGTCGGAGAGATCCCCTGGAGAAGGGCATGGCAACCCACTCCAGTGTTCTTGCCTGGAGAATCCCAGGGACAGAGGAGCCTGACGGGCTACAGTCCAAGGAGTCACAGAGTCCACACAACTGAGCGACTATCCCTTTCACTTTCAGGACTTCAGTACGACGTTGGAAAGGAGTTGCCTTGCTCCTGATCTTAGTGGGAAAGCTCCTACTGTCTCACTGCTAAGTATGATGTTCACTATAACTTTTCTGTACGTGTTCTTTATCAAGTTGAGGAAGCTTTCTCTTATTCCTATTTACTCAGTTCTTATGATGAGTACTGGATTCTGTCAAATGCTTTTTCTGCATCTGTTGATAGGATCATGTGACTTTCTTTATCCTGTTGATGTGATAGATTATACTGACTGATTTTCAAATGCTGAACCATTTCATATGTAACTGTATATAATTCTTTTTATATGTTGTTGGATTACATTTGCTCACATTTTGCTGAGAACTTTTGTACCGATCTTCATGAGCAACATTGGTCTACAGTTTTCTTTTCTGTAATGCCTTTGCCTGATTTTGGTATCAGAGTAATGTTGGTCTCATAGAATGAGTTAGGAAGTATTCCTTCTGTTTCTATTTTATAGAAGAGACTGTGGAGAACTGGTATAATTTCTTTCTTAAATATTTGGTAGAAATCACCAGTGACCACATCTGGGCCCAGTACTGTCTGTTTCAGAGGTTATTACTATTTTAATTTCTTTAATAGACAAAGGCCTATTCCGATTGTCTGTTACATGATCTTTTGATAAGAGGGCTCACTCCATTCCTCTTGCTAAGACCCTTCATAACTTACAGCTCCATAGTCATCTTCTGAGTTTGGCATACGCTTTCTAGTCCATTGTCATTTCTTACCACTTTCAATCCCTGCATATCTGATTACATACATTCCCCCCCAAAATATCAGGCTCTGACGTAACCACACGCATTTACAGAGGCATCCTCTGTATTCCAAAGACATCCTTTTCAAATTTGTATTTGTCTCACTACACTCAGCTTTCTGCAGAAGCTGTTCTTGATGTCTCCAGGCAATTGAGCTGCCCCATTCAACCTGTCTGATAGAGAAACAAAAACTATTCTTTAAAACTACCCAAAATTCTTACTTTAAATGTCCCATGTAATTCAAGGTATACAATACGCCGTATGATACTGACCTGGTTGTAGACTGTGTCCTTTATAAATTCATTGCCTAAAACAGACACATTCTGACACAACTTATCGAGACCATGCAAACGCTGAGCAGTAAAGCAGCCTTTCAAGACAGAGACTAAGCGCATGTCAGGACTGAAGACACATGAGCACCGTTTGGACGCATGCTTAGATGTGTCATTCATTATGGCTGTATCATGAAATTATGAGTCCTTCTGTTTCTCTTGTTTATTCTGAACGATTAAGAGCTTAAACTCTGGAGTCATACAGACTTGAGGGAAACACTACTTATAATTTGTGAGATCTCGGCCAAGGGAGTAAACCCAGTCTTGGTTTCCTCGGGGGATAAAAAAAATAAATAGTAATTAGTGGTGATAGTAAATGATGATACTAATATTACTAGAGTTACTAAAACCAGTGTCATTATATAGACCTCTCTTTCCTTCCACATACAACGGTGGAAAGAATTTTTTTTTTACCATGACTCCATAGTGCCCTGTGAATAATAACCTATTGAAAAGAGAACCCCTTCTCCAGCATAATTCTCCATTTTTCATTTTTATAACTTTGACAAAAGTAGTTGAATATAGCAGTCACTAGATGGAGCAACATTGCTAGCAGAGTAATCCTTCCTAACCAATAACTTTCCATTTAGTATTTAATAAAAACAAATCATGTCTAGAAAAAAAAAAGTCACTTATTAGTAGGTTACCTGGTACATTGCATTACCTGGTACATTTGAACATAAATGATTTTGAATACCTCAGAGGTATGGATATGAGAAAACAAGAGAAATATTTGGATACGCCATAGTCATATGTGGTATTAGAAGCTGAACTGGGTTCCCCCAAAACCAGGTGAAATCCTAACCCCTAGCACCTTAGAATGTGGCTGTGTTTGGAGGTAGGGTCTTTAAAGAGGTATCACGTTAAAATGAGGCCATTAGGCTAGGCTCTAATCCCATATGACTGGCGTCCTTATAGGAAGAGGGGATCTGGGCACAGAAGCACAGAGAGAAGACGACATGGAAACACACGGAAAAGAGACTGACCCGCAAGAAGAGAGACCTGGGACAGATGCCTCCCGCAGGCTCCTCAGAAGAAACCAGCTCTGCTGAACCGTGATCTTGGACTTCTCACTTCCACAACTGTAAGAAAAATACAATTCTGATGTTTTAGCCATCCAGTCCATTGCACTTTACTAGGTAAACCCCAGCAAACTAATACAGGCTTCCCTCGATGGCCTAGTGGTAAAGAATCTGCCTGCTAATGCAGGAGACGCAAGACACTTGGGCTCAGTCCCTGGGTCGGGAAGATCCCCTGCAGGAGGAAATGGCAACCCACTCCAGTATTCTTGCCTGGAGAATTCCAGGGAGAGAGGAACCTGCCAGGGTGTAGTCAAGGGGGCTGCAAAGAGTAGGATCCGACTGAGTACACACACAGAGCAAACTAATACATGTGGCAAGGAATACTAGACAGTAAGCTCCAGGCAGGCAAGAACTTTTGTCTTTTTTGTTCATTGTTATATTCCAAGCACCTAGAACAGTACCTGGCACATAATAGGTGTTTGATAAATATCTGCTTTGGGAACTAATAAAGCAGATTAATAAAATTCTTGCTGTAGACGACTCTACTAAATACCAATGATGTTTTCTATTTTCCTAAGATCCGAGAACATGAAGAGCCAGTGCTCTTACCAAGTACTATGGTGTTAACTGGTCTGCTGCCAGGGCCCATATACAATAAGTCCTCTGGTGAAACTCCTGCTATGATTTAGTTCCTGGAGTAATTTCCTGAAGAACAAAAGAGTCAATTAGACAAAAATACTACTGTAATATAATAAATGTGAATTAGTCCACACAGAGAAACAGATCAAGCTTGCCAGACCACTCCTGGGGAAAATTCCACAAACAGAAACAGCTTGCCGGCAATGCTGTTCTCACATAAGCATTTGGTTAGCTGATTTCACCACAGGCATTGTGAACAGCCTGGAATCATAATTTAAAGGGAAAATAAATAAGGACTTCTCTCTGCTGTTCTTCAAGTGCTTTTCAGGTGGACACATATTCAGTTACAAAGTCACGGTGCGTGTCTGTCTTAAACCCATATCCACGTCTTAATGACATCACTATTACCATCAAACGATACTTAATGTGGTACCCTGAAGATGCTAGGAAAATAACAGCAAAATAAAACAAAACAAATATGGAATGAATCAGTTCAGTTCAGTTCACTTCAGTCGCTCAGTCGTGTCCGACTCTCTGCAGCCCCATGAATTGCAGCACACCAGGCCTCCCTGTCCATCACCAACTCCCGGAGTTCACTCAAATTCTCGTCCATCAAGTCCATGATGCCATCCAGCCATCTCATCCTTGGTCATCCCCTTTCTTCCTGCCCCCAATCCCTCCCAGCACCAAAGAATTTTCCAATGAGTCAACTCTTCGAATGAGGTGGCCAAAGTACTTGAGCTTCAGCTTTAGCTTCATTCCTTCCAAAGAAATCCCAGGGCTGATTTCCTTCAGAATGGACCGGTTGGATCCTTGCAGTCCAAGGGACTCTCAAGAGTCTTCTCCAACACCACAGTTCAAAAGCATCAATTCTTCGGCACTCAGCTTTCTTCACAGTCCAACTCTCACATCCAAACATGACCACAGGAAAAACCATAGCCTTGACTAGATGGACCTTAGTCGGCAAAGTAACGTCTCTGCTTTTGAATATACTATCTAGGTTGGTCATAATTTTTCTTCCAAAGAGTCTTTTAATTTCATGGCTGCAGTCACCATCTTCAGTGATTTTGGAGCCCCCAAAAATAAAGTCTGACACTGGTTCCACTGTTTCCCCATCTATTTCCCATGAAGTGATGGGACCAGATGCCATGATCTTTGTTTTCTGAATGTTGAACTTTAAGCCAACTTTTTCACTCTCCTCTTTTACTTTCATCAAGAGGCTCTTTAGTTCCTCTTCACTTTCTGCCATAAGGGTGGTGTCATCTGCATATCTGAGGTTATTGATATTTCTCCAGGCAATCTTGATTCCAGCTTGTGTTTCTTCCAGCCCAGCGTTTCTCATGATGTACTCTGCATATAAGTTAAATAAGCAGGGTGACAATATACAGCCTTGACGTACTCTTTTTCCTATTTGGAATGAATACTCAGATTTTAAATTATATGCAAATCTGATGGCACCCCACTCCAGTATTCTTGCCTGGAAAATCCCATGGATGGAGGGGCCTGGTAGGCTGCAGTCCATGAGGTCACCAAGAGTCGGACACAACTGAGCGACTTCACTTTCACGCATTGGAGAAGGCAATGGCAACCCACTCCAGTGTTCTTGCCTGGAGAATCCAAGGGACGGAGGAGCCTGGTGGGCTGCCATCTATGGGGCTGCACAGAGTCGGACACGACCAAGCAACTTAGCAGCAGTAACAGCAGCATCCTTTAAATAGGGCTTCCCTGGTGGCTCAGATGGTAAAGAATCCCCCTGCAATTTGGGAAAGCTGGATTTGATCCCTGGGTTAGTAAGATCCCATGGAGGAGGGCACTGCAACCCACTCCAGTATTTTTGCCTGGAGAATCCCCATGGACAGAGGTGCCTGGTGAGCTACAGTCTGTGAGTTTGCAGAGTCAGAAAAGACAGCAACTAAGCATAGCACAGCATATCCTTTAAATAACAGCTAGAGGAAGAATTCACCAAAATGATAATAGTTCTGTTAGAAGCAATATATTATAAATAATGCTTTCTCTCTTCAATTTGTAATTTTATATAATAAGTCTCAGTTTTTAGAGCATAAAGTTCTTAAAAAGTCACTTAGTCATGTCCAACTCTGTGACCTCATGGACAGTAGCCTGCCAGGCTCCTCTGTCCATGTGGATTCTCCAAGCAAGAATACTGGAATGGGTTGCAAGGCCCTTCTCCAGGGGATCGTCCCAACGCAGGGATGGAACCCAGGTCTCCCGAATTGCAGGTGGATTCTTTACTGTCTGAACCACCAGGGAGCCCAAATCATTACTGAAATTCCCTCAGAGAGGATGAACAACAGTATTTATTTTCAAAGTTTTTTTTAATGTTACTTATTGATTTTCGGCTGCGCTGGGTCTTTGCTGCTGCACGCAGGCTTTCTCTAGCAGCAGTAAGTGCGAGCTACTCTTCACGACGTGTTTCGGCTCTAGAGCGTGACTTAGTAGCTGTGGCCCACGGGTTCAGCTGCTCCATGCCACGTGGAATCTTTCCAGATTAGGGATCAAACCCTCATCTCCTGCATTGACAGGTGGACTGCTAACCACTGGACCACCAGAAAGCCCTAAAGTATGTTTAATCAATAAATTTACAGAGAATATGCATGAGAAAGCCAGAATACAATAGCTTCACAGGCAAATAAAATGCAGCATTTTAAACTCTTAAATCTGGAAACTCCCACCTACTTTGAAAGTAATTTAAAAATCAAGTCAAAGCTTGTTCTCGGTTTGGGGCCTGGAATTAGCTCCCATACTGATGCAATCTGAAGCCAGGGCCAATAAGTGTTTACCAAAGTCTTCATCCCAAAGGGAGAAGCCGCTTTTCTAAACCTCCAGAAGGGAGGCTGTTGGGATTGCCTTGAGATTTGAATCAAGGCAACAGGAGCAGTACTACAAACATGAAATTCATTCTGAAATAGTTTCCTTTCCAGCAAAAACGAAAGCTACTTTCCCACCATACACAATGTGCAATCAAGCCCTCCTTTATGAACGGTTCTAATTAGCTGCTCGCATTCACTCCTTATTCCTGGGAACCATGGCATAAACAGGAAGCTCGTGCCTCTTGGGCTTATTTGTTGCGGAATGGAAAATATGAGGCTGTGAACTTTCTCAAGGATGATTTAGAGGGAAAGGAGTCTTAAATTGCCATACTCCTCTCCTTATCTTCTCCAGAAGGCTTATAAACCAAGCCACTTCACAAGCAGTGCTCCACTCCCACGAATATAAACCGTTCTCTCCCGATGTGACTGGAGAAAAACTTGAGAGTTCTGCCTTAGGCTCGTAGCAAACGCTAGTGCCTGCACCCCAAAGCCACTGTGACTGCCACTCAACACCCTTACAACTGTGCGTGCCCCACTGTCTACCCTGACAACCACAGGGCTCCAGAGCTAAAACTGTAAAGTCTACCGTATCAACTACCCAACACCACAGTCGTGGATATTCTAGGGCCAGGCCGATGGAACAGCCCTGCAGCTTAACGGTAACGGTAATTATACAAAACTAGGCATGAGGTGAAACGGCACAGAAGGATACATACTTCGCGCGCCACTGTCAATTTCCTGGCTTTGATGCTACACATAAGATTTAAGTATGAGAGGGAACTAGACAGAGTGGACACAAGCTCTCGCAGCAAGCTGGAGGTGGGGAATCCTCCGGCTGGCGCTTTGCCCTCCGCCGGGGATGCCCTCACCGACCTCGCACCGCGCCTGTCCTCCTTCCCCAGGGAGGCTCCTCATCTCTCAGTCAGTGCCGCCTCCGTCCCGAGGCTTTCCCTTGGCCCGGCACCTGGCGGGGCACCTGGCGGGGCGGCCCTCGGGGCTCCCCGAGCCCTTCACTGCGCGCCCGTGGCCACGCGTAACGGTTTGCTTCGTTTGCTCGCCGGGCACCTGTACCAACTCCGGGAGGGCGGGCCCCGCGTCGCCCCCTGGCGTGCTCGGTCCCCGGCAGTGAGTGCCCCGCCCGACTGCGGCGGGGAAGGGACTTTATTGCAATAACGGGCACCTCATTCGAGTTCACTCCTTTGGCTCGAGGCCGGCCGCACCGCTCTCTCCCTTCACACCGCGGAGCTCCCGGTGCAGGGCGGGCTTTGGTGCCCTCGCTCTGGACGCGAGCCCCTCTGCTGCCTCTCTTCGCCTGGACCCTACCCGCCCAAGGAGGGCACCCTCCTCTTCCTATTCGTTTGCCCAGAAGGAAGCCGTTTCAGAGCTTTTCTCCACAGCCTTCCCTGAGGCCATCCCCTCAGCCCCTTCCTGTCCCTCTTCAGCCGCCGCTCCCACCCCGGGAGCCTCCGCCCTTCATTTCCGGCGACGCCCCTCCTTCCGGTGCTGCCCCCAGCCCGGACCCCGGCCTCAGGGCGCCGCGCCCCTCAGGCCACGCCCCTCAGCCCTCGGCTCGCTGGGAGGGCGGGGCGGGCGGCGGCTGGGGGCGTGTCCTCCTCGGTCCTGGGCGGCGATTGGCTGGACCGTGGAAAGGGGGCGGGACTGCTGCCTGTGTCTCGGGGCTCCCGGGTCGCCTCCGGGCATTCTTCGCAACTCGACCTCAGGCTCCGGCGGTTTCGACACGAGAGTAGCGACTCTGGTTCGGGCCAGCATGTCTGACAAGCGGCCAGCAGTGGACACCCAAGCTCGGCGGCTTCCCGATTCCTTCAAGGGTGAGCCCCGTGCCCCTGGCGAGGCCCGTGGGGTCTCCCGCCGTCCCTTTCACCTCCTTTCGGATAGAGCCCCAGCCCAAAGGCCCCAGGAATGTCTCCGAGGTTCCGTAGCCGAGTGACTGTTGCTCACAACCGACCTCTCTGCCCATTGTACGCGGAGGATGATGAACCCTCCTTCCCAGGCTGGGGGGGAAGTTTTAGGGATGTTAGGGTGCAGAATGCACGCCCAGTGCCCCGCACAGCCGGGACGCGGCATCGAGGGCGTGTCTCCGGTGCCCGCAGCCAGAGCAGGGACTCGCGTTATCCAGCGGCTGCCAGATGCCAGGCCCTGTGCCAGCGCTTTCCGCTCGTTATCTCGTGGCGTGCACGAGTGACTGGCGGCAGCGGCTGGTGGAGTAGGGGCCCAAAGCTGCCCGCCACCCCCGGGGCGCGGGGGAAGTTGGCGTCTTCGCCCCACTCCCTTCCAGCCCCATCCGAGGACAGCTCCGCCACCCCGCTCTCGCCCATCCTCAGAGTAAGCCCGGGTTCTCCCGAGCTAGAAAGACCTCCTCCTGCTCCCCACCCTGGCCGTTTGTCCTACTAAACCCCGCAACAGAGAGGTGCGGTTTCGCCACAGGTTCCCTACACAGTTGCGGAAGAAGGCTCTTTTCGGCATCCTTCCTGTATCTCTTTCCAGCTTCACTTTCCGCCTCACTCTGGCCCCTCCACTATCCTTCCTTTGTTCTAGCAACATCGGCATCCTGGCTTTGGGCCCTCCGTAGGAATTGTGAGTTCCCCACCCTACCAGGGCGTTCCCGGGTTTGAAGACAGAAATTGTGAGGCTCAATTTGTTCCCCCATGAAGGGACTAGCACCCTTGAGAGGGCCATCTCCTGGAACCGTTATTGGCTACCTCCTTGGGGGAGATGGGGGTAGTTCGTAAAGAGAGGCTGTAAACCTCTCAGGAGTACTGGTTCTTTCCCCAGGGGTTCTTAGTGATCCAAAGGAATTCTTTCTAAGGACAGAACTTCAGACAGAATGACATAGTGAAAAATTTAGGGGGCTGGATGGGCTTTGCCAGCACCCCACAAAGAACACTGTACTGCAGGGGTCCCCAGACTATGAGATTTAATGCCTGATGATCTGAGGTGGAGCTGATGTAATAACACTGGAAATAAAGTGGACAGTGAAGGTAATATGCATGAGTCACCCGTCCACCCCTACCCCCGCCTGCATGCGTGGAAACATTGTCTTCTAGGAAACTGGTCCTTGGTGCTAAAAAGGTTGAGAACCCCTGCACTGGACTTGCATGTCTGACAAGCGGCCAGCAGTGGACACCCAAGCTCGGCGGCTTCCCGATTCCTTCAAGGGTGAGCCCCGTGCCCCTGGCGAGGCCCGTGGGGTCTCCCGCCGTCCCTTTCACCTCCTTTCGGATAGAGCCCCAGCCCAAAGGCCCCAGGAATGTCTCCGAGGTTCCGTAGCCGAGTGACTGTTGCTCACAACCGACCTCTCTGCCCATTGTACGCGGAGGATGATGAACCCTCCTTCCCAGGCTGGGGGGGAAGTTTTAGGGATGTTAGGGTGCAGAATGCACGCCCAGTGCCCCGCACAGCCGGGACGCGGCATCGAGGGCGTGTCTCCGGTGCCCGCAGCCAGAGCAGGGAGTCGCGTTATCCAGCGGCTGCCAGATGCCAGGCCCTGTGCCAGCGCTTTCCGCTCGTTATCTCGTGGCGTGCACGAGTGACTGGCGGCAGCGGCTGGTGGAGTAGGGGCCCAAAGCTGCCCGCCACCCCCGGGGCGCGGGGGAAGTTGGCGTCTTCGCCCCACTCCCTTCCAGCCCCATCCGAGGACAGCTCCGCCACCCCGCTCTCGCCCATCCTCAGAGTAAGCCCGGGTTCTCCCGAGCTAGAAAGACCTCCTCCTGCTCCCCACCCTGGCCGTTTGTCCTACTAAACCCCGCAACAGAGAGGTGCGGTTTCGCCACAGGTTCCCTACACAGTTGCGGAAGAAGGCTCTTTTCGGCATCCTTCCTGTATCTCTTTCCAGCTTCACTTTCCGCCTCACTCTGGCCCCTCCACTATCCTTCCTTTGTTCTAGCAACATCGGCATCTGGCTTTTGGCCCTCCGTAGGAATTGTGAGTTCCCCACCCTACCAGGGCGTTCCCGGGTTTGAAGACAGAAATTGTGAGGCTCAATTTGTTCCCCCATGAAGGGACTAGCACCCTTGAGAGGGCCATCTCCTGGAACCGTTATTGGCTACCTCCTTGGGGGAGATGGGGGTAGTTCGTAAAGAGAGGCTGTAAACCTCTCAGGAGTACTGGTTCTTTCCCCAGGGGTTCTTAGTGATCCAAAGGAATTCTTTCTAAGGACAGAACTTCAGACAGAATGACATAGTGAAAAATTTAGGGGGCTGGATGGGCTTTGCCAGCACCCCACAAAGAACACTGTACTGCAGGGGTCCCCAGACTATGAGATTTAATGCCTGATGATCTGAGGTGGAGCTGATGTAATAACACTGGAAATAAAGTGGACAGTGAAGGTAATATGCATGAGTCACCCGTCCACCCCTACCCCCGCCTGCATGCGTGGAAACATTGTCTTCTAGGAAACTGGTCCTTGGTGCTAAAAAGGTTGAGAACCCCTGCACTGGACTCATCGATCTTGATTATTTGTGGTGACAGCCTTGTCCACTGATCCAACATGTCCCTATTTCCTTTTCTAGCAATCTTTGTCTTTAGTTCCATTCCAGGAACATCAAAAGAATTATAGAAGTCTTAAATTGTCACTTTTCTGTACCCTGGAGAGTTATTTTCCCACATCAGGAGAGAGGATATTCTTGAAGAATCTGATACTCAAGAGGCTAAATTACTTTGTCACACAGTTTATATGAAATGGAGTCAGATTTTAAGTCTGGATTCTTGGCTGATCCTAAAACTTGCCCATATAAAAATTATGCAGTCTGCCTCTTTGATAGTCAGCTGTCTTTTTCTGGACGGGAAGGTGGGCAGGATCCTTTCCTCTTCACCCTGAAATCCTGGTGGGAAATAGAGGACCATGAGGACAATGAGAAGGAAATGGCAATCCACTCCAATACTCTTGCCTGGAAAATCCCGTGGACAGAGGAGCCTGGTGGGCTACAGTCCATGGGTTCGCAAAGAGTCGGACACGACTGAGCGACTTCACTCACTCATGAGGACAATGTTAGAAGTTTGGTGACAGTCGGGTCAGAAATCTGTGGAAGTTCTTTGGGAATAAACATGATCTTTGGACTTAATGTGAGTTGTTTTTCGTGCTCATAGAACAGCATTCACTCTTTTAAGTTCTTTTTCTTGATTCTGCACTTCACTACTTTTTAGACAGAAGTCTTTTTAAGAATCTAGTGAAAACTGTGCACCTTTTCCTCTGAAAATCATACATATAAACAAAATCTTGCCTGGGCTCTGCCACCTTTTTTTAAAAAATGTAAGACTTAGAGATGTGACACTGATAGGAAAGCCAGTAGAAGAATTTATTAAATAGAATTTACCGAGTGCTTGCCATATGCCAAACACAGCCCAAACACTTTAAAAGCATCATCCAGTGCAATCCTCTAACAGCTCCACAAAGAGAATGTCATCCTCTATCCCTTTACAGCCAGGAAACTAAAAAATCACCCACACCTGTGAACTAGGTTCAGCCTTGAACTGACTTTGCGAATCATTTCCCCCATCCTAGAGCTGTTTCCAAAAAGTGAAGGTGTTAGTCGCAGCTCATGTGGTACTCTTGCAACCCTGTGGGCTGTAGCTTACTAGGCTTCTCTGTCCATGGAACTCTCCAGACAAGAATACTGGAGTAGTCATTCTCTAACTCCAGGACATCTTCCCAGCCCAGGGATTGAGCTTCCAGAACCAAAGGTTGAACCCAGATTTCCTGCATTGCAGGCAGATTCTTTACTGTCTGAGCCATCAGGGAAAGCCTAGGGCTCTCTGAAATGCATACCCAAAAGGAGGAACTGGTCAAGCATCAGTAGAAGCTGAGAGACCGCAAAGGAATCTAGCTTCAGTCAAGAACTCCTGGATAAGATGACTCCAGAGGGCTGCTTCTGAGAGAAGCAGTGGAATATAAAAGCCCAAACTGTTCTGTTATGATTTTGCTGATAATTAGTCTTAGGGACGTAAATATGACCATACCCTCAGGCAAGGCTAGTTTCTCTTTAAAGCCATTGCGTTCACTCTGTAATGAAATAGTGCAGGTGGGTTACAAAGACATGCATGATTATAATTAAGAGTCATGTCAACAGAATAAATCCCTTTGGGAGAATGCCTGAAAATAAGCAGAATCAGGGGACTGCTTTGTTTATTTCAGTTGTTACAGTTGATCAGATGGGGAATACTTTGTAACTTATTTAATAATTAATCTGAGTTAAATCCATCAGTGGTCATAGATTAACTCAAGCGATGACAAGTCTGCAAAAGTTGGCATTTATGTCATTTTTTATAATTAAATAGGCTATTGGACCCACCTCATGGTATAACTTGCACACTGTAGAAGACAGTCATTGATCACCTGGTCAACTTTGAAGAAAAAAAATTTTTAATGTTGATAAATATGATAAAGATTGGATTCAAAGTCTGTTGTCAGTAAACACTTTCCTGAAAACTATTGTAACCAGAAAAAGTGAGCCCCTCTTCTCTGTTTCTGCCTGACAATCTGTGCCGGCCTTTATCATAATGTTTATTACACAGTACTATAAATATAAATTATAATCACCTCTGTTAGACCAGGAGAGCTTCTGAAAGCAGAGGATGTGTCCTTGATCACGGTAGTAAGTTCAGAATCAAGTGCCTAGTAGGTTTGCAAAAATATTTGTTGAAAGAAAAAGGAAGGAGTGAGATAAAGTTTACATTAATGGCGACATTTTTCTGTTTACAGTTTGTTTTATTAAGTTTGTTATAATTCAAATGATTGATTTTAGGGTGTGGACTTGTTCCTCATCCATGTCCTAGTTACAGATAGACTGTCTGGGTTTATGTTATCGATAAAGTGGTTGTAATTGTCAAAGTAATATATTGTACTTAATAAGGAATCTCCTTTGTTTATGAAAGTGTGGAAAGAGCAGTTAGAGGTCACCGCAGAAAGGAGTGTGTGTCAGATCCCTGCTAACACACCTCATTCTTCCATTCTTTTTGGACCTTTGTCTGTACTCTGAGACTTGTAAAGACACCTGAGCCCCAAACATTTGCCCTGACATTTCAGTAGATTAGCCTTGAAGTTACTGGCAGTAAAAGATCTGTCCTAAAATATCAGACAATGAAAATTAGATACCAGCCTTGCCTAGTTGTAAATATACCTGGATGGTAAGATTGTATAGATAGCAAAATGAGAGATCTAAAATTCAAAGATCTGAATTGAGACCTCAGTAGCATCACTTACCACCTGGGTCACCTGAGGAAGTCTCTCAATCTCCAGAGTCAATTCCTCATCTAGATACTGACCATCATCTTACCATACTATCTAGCTTCCAAAGTTTTGAGTATCAAATGAGAACATTTTTGTGAACGTACTTTTGAAACTTTAAAATGTAGATTATTAAGATATTATTTATTGGGGACAACACAATAAAAACATTAAAAACAGCTTAGTAATTATACAGGAAATTAAAATTTATGGACAAAAAGTATGAAAGTACAAGAAAGTTTAGGACTCTGACTGGACTAACCTCGCGGCTCAGATGGTAAAGCGTCTGTCTACAATGTGGGAGACCTCGGGTCCATCCCTGGGTTGGGAAGATCCGCTGGAGAAGGAAATGGCAATCCACTCTAGTACTATTGCCTGGAAAATCCCATGGACAGAGGAGCCTGGTAGGCTACAGTCCATGGGGTCTCAAAGAGTTGGACAAGACTGAGTGACTTCACTTTCCTATCTCCCGAAATGTGGTCTGTTTCTCCTCCAGGGACAGAATCCCCAAGCAGGTTGTTAGTCTTGATGTTTCTCTGTGGTGTGCAGGTCCCAGAAGGTAATTCACTTAATATAAAGTTTATTCCTATGTACTGTCAATAATTGCCTTACAGTTCTGATCATAATAAGGGCTACTATTTACTGAACACTTTGTACATGTCAGGCACTCTACATATTTTTGCATATGAGATAATAACTATTCTCTTCCCTCATTTAGTGAAGTGAAGTTGCTCAGTCATGTCCGACTCTTTGCAACCCCATGGACTGTAGCCCACCAGGCTCCTCCATCCATGGAATTTTCCAGGCAAGAATACTGGAATGGGTTGCCACTTCCTTCTCCAGGGGATCTTCCTGACTCAGGGACTGAACCCAGGTCTCCCGCATTGCGGGCAGACACTTTACCGTCTGAGTCACCAGACTCATTTAAAACTTTTCACCTTCATATATTCTCATATGAGATGATAACCATTCTCTTCCCTCATTTCACTTCCCTGGTGGCTCAGACGGTAAAGCATCAGCCTACAGTGCGGGTTCAATCCCTGGGTCGGGAAGATCCCCTGGAGAAGGCAATGGCAACCCACTCCAGTATTGTTGCCTGGAAAATCCCATGGACGGAGGAGCCTGGTAGGCTACAGTCCATGGGGTCACAAAGAGTCAGACACGACTGAGCGACTTCACTTTCCCTCACTTTACTAATAAGAAAATTTAGCAGTAGAATGGAACTCTTAACAACAAAACCCCAAGCAAGCTTTTAGCCACTGCTCAGCTGCTCAACCTCAGTTGAAGAATTGGGAACCTGAAGAGCTAGTTCCCTTACGCTTCTGTTTTCCATTTTTTAATTAAAATGATGTTGCCCTCCAAAGACTTTTATGAGAAAAACTCAATTATAGGTACTTTAATGGGCTTCCCTTGAGTCTCAGCTGGTAAAGAATCCGTGTGCAATGCGGGAGACTTGGGTTCGATCCCTAGGTTAAGAAGATTCCCCTGGGGAAGGTAAAGGCTACCCACTCCAGTATTCTGGCCTAGAGGATTCCATGGGCTGTATAGTCCATGGGATCGCAAAGAGTCTGAGCGACTTTCACTTTTCACATTCACTTAAGCTGTCTAGGGCTTCTTCCCTCATGGCTCAGACAGTAAAGAATCTGCCTGCAGTGCAGGAGACTCAGGATTGATCCCTGGGCTGGAAAGATCCCCTGGAAAAGAGAATGGCTATCCACTCCAGTATTCTTGCCTGGAGAATCCCATGGACAGAGAAACCTGGCGGGCTGCAGTCTATGGAGTCGCAGAGTCGAACACAGCTGAGTAAGTATCGCAAAGAGTCTGAGCGACTTTCACTTTTCACATTCACTTAAGCTGTCTAGGGCTTCTTCCCTCATGGCTCAGACAGTAAAGAATCTGCCTGCAGTGCAGGAGACTCAGGATTGATCCCTGGGCTGGAAAGATCCCCTGGAAAAGAGAATGGCTATCCACTCCAGTATTCTTGCCTGGAGAATCCCATGGACAGAGAAACCTGGCGGGCTGCAGTCTATGGAGTCGCAGAGTCGAACACAGCTGAGTAAGGCTTAAGATGTCCAAGTGAAAGAGCTGGTGGGGGAAAGCTGAAGAAGTATAAGGGTTTGTTCTATTTAATATATTTCAGGCTCAGTCTAAATTTAATAAAGAGCATCAGTCTTTCCAGACATGGGTCATATTCAGTCCATACCTTCCCTCAATTCTCTAACCTCATGGGTATAAAGGGTTAATTTTAAAGAGAAAAGGAAAGAAAACATTTGAGGAAAGCAGTATGACCACCTTTTGGGGACAAAGGATGATTCTGAATTGTGTGTGTGGTGGTGGTGGTGGTGGTGGTTTTTTTTAAATAACACTGGTTTATAACGTCCAAGTTTCATGAGTAAAACAACATTGTATTTCTACTTCTATCTACATCTCCTATTACTTGCTCACCACCAAAAATTGATGAACTGTATTCTGGGATCCTATATATGGACATGTAACTTCCATTTATCTTCTGTAATAGTCAGCCTTTTCTTCTCTTCCCCGCAGACCAGCAGAATCTGGGAATTCCCTGGAGGTCCAGTCATTAGGACTCCTCGCTGTTAGTGTTCATGGGCCCAGGTTCAGTTCCTGGTCAGGGAACTAAGATCCTACAAGCTGCATGGCACAGCCCCCAAAAACAAACAAACAAAAAAAACAGTACAATCACTCAACTCATTCAACAGCTATTTGCTTGAGCACTTGCTGTGCACTAGGTATCCTGCGTGACAGCTCCCTACTCTTCACACTGACCCTCTGAGGAGGTGCCCTTTTTAGCCCTCTCTTCAGATGATTAGACGAAAGCGCAGAGTTAGACACTTGCAGAGAACATACAGCTGATAAGTAGCAGGGCCAACTCTGAAGCCACGGTGCTGTACTGTTTTAACAAGGCCAGAAGTCCAGAAAAGACAGACGTTGAGTAAGATAGTTACAAATATGATAGATGGTATTCAGAGATGGTCAAGTGCTATAGATGAGCAGAGGGGCCCTTTTAAAGACTCAGGTGTTCAAATTTGAAATTACTGATGATCCTCGCACCTATTTTTTCTCCTCTTTTATGGCTAGAAATATTTGAATGAAGGAAAGCTGCAGAAAATCCTCAGGATGCTTGGGAAATAAGACGCTTACACTTATTTAATCTCCGTATTCTTTTTGAGCTAAGCACAGCACTCCCTTTATTTCTTTTTTTTTTAATTGAAAATATTCCTTAAAAGGACTAGTCTATTTCCTTACTTCTTAGGGTAAACACACGTTAAGTTTTATAGTTCAGGTTGCGTAATGCTTCATCAGTGCTAGCTGTTTGAGTCTAGGACGTGCAGGTTTATAACAGGGACGGAAGTTAGTCTTCAGCCATGGTTTTTAACCTGATACCATCTGGCCTGTAGCCAGTCCAGCCCAGAGAATAATTTCTTCCCTAGAGGATAAGGGCATTTCTTCCCTAGAGAGGATAAGGGCATTCAGAGAACCATCTACCAGGCCTAATTAAAATAATCATTTGAAAGATGGATTATAGCATATTCTTGTTTACTTTCAAAGCTTCTGCCCAGTGAATTGCAAGTTGTGGTCCTCAAGTAAATGCCATCATTTTTCCGACGTGCATCTGCTGATGCCCTCCTGCGTGCTGACTCCTGCCTCTCCCTCCCCTCTCCACCTGTTTCCGTCTTTCTCCCTGTAGGATGCTGCCCTCACTCCGGTTGTCTCTCTTCCTTTCTGCGTTTCTCTTATTTGCCTTTTCGTCTATTGTTTCCTTCCCGTCTGTGTTCCTAAAATCCCAGTTGATTGAAAAACACATTTATATAAAGGTTTGGTTAATTGAAGACATTACATTCACATATTTTATCTGCCCTTTGCTTGTTTCCACCTTGAGTTCTTATTTAGCAGATCTTTCAAAGACCCTGTTTCAAAACAATATAAGGGAAGAGAAACTGGGACTGTGGAAAATATAGCCTTATTTGAAAAGTTGGAAGAAAGAGCCAGTGTCTTATTTAACTTATGATTTCCTCTTCCTCAAATAGATGAATATGATATAGAACAGGAATGGGTCGTATCGCCCATGGACCAAATCTGACTGACCACCTGCTTTTGTCAGCCCCACAAACTGAGAATAGTTTTTATACTCATACATTTTTTTAAAAAGAGGAAGATCTGAAAACGATACGGAGCTGAGATCCCAGTGTCCATGAGTCTCGCTTTCCCGGGACACAGCTGTGCTCCTTCGGGTGTGTGGCCTGTGGCTCATTTCGAGTGGTATTCAGTGGCTGTAACAGACTTTACGGCCAATAAAGCCTTGTGTTTATTCTCTCTGGCCATTTACAGGAAAAGTTTGCCACACCTTGACTTTGAATCTCCAGTGAGGCCAAAAAAAAACACCTGTATGCTGAATAAATATGCTTTTAAGAAAAACTCAAAAAATCCCAAGCTTTTGACCTACTGTTACCTCTTAAAACTTGCTGTTAGAACAAGATAGCATGTTTTTGAGACTAAACTAGCCAGGCTATCTTTCATGACCCAAGCAACACCGTTCTTGGCAATTTCTGGTACGAAGTATTTCACCTGCATTCTGGGAAGGAGGAAGGAAAATAATCTTGCTTTCAGTGTTCTCTCTCTCTCTCTCTTTTAGTCGCTAAGTCCTGTCCGACTCTTGCGACCCCATGGACTGTAGCCTGCCAGGCTCCTCTGTCCGTGGGCTTCTCCAGGCAAGAGTGCTGGAGGGGGCTGCCATTCTCTTCTCCATCTTTCAGTGCTGGTATTTCAGTATTCGCTGCCACACCTCCTCTGTCTGGTGAGTAATATGTATGACTTAGTCAGATTTTCAGATACACCAGCAGGTACTTGCTTGAAGAGGAAATCCAGTATCTTTTGAACTTTAGAGCAGAGTCGCAGTAGTAAACAGAATTGATCATTTCACATAATTTCTAGTGGTGACAGGTTTAATCAGCCTTAAGGAAGCTGGCTGATACGGCATCACGATCAACACGCAGTGCTCAGATACTGTGCCTGGTATGATCCTGAAAAGACTGTCTTGCTGCTTGTCGGGAAGCCAACCCAGCCGCAGTTACTCTACTGGTTGGATTTGTTCTTTTTTTTTTTTTCCTCATTTGTTTCATGATTTTGTTTTGTTTTTTTTTTTCTTTTGTCTCTTCCCAAAAAGGTCTTTTTCTTTAGTACTTTGGTACTCTGAGAGGAATATTTTATACCTACTTTACAGATTTTTGTAAATATGAGAAATAATGTATATAAGAATTTAGCTTGTGGCTGATATGTAATAGGCATTTAATAAATAGTTATTATTAGTATTCATAAAAGATATCTCCAGAATGAGAGAAATTTAATATAATAAAGGATATTTCCTGATATGAAAAGATATCCACAGTATAGAGGAGGAAAATAGATTTTAAATTACTACGTATACCACTATATAATTTGGGGGAAAAGAAACGGGACAAAAATTTACAGGGCATATATATAGCAAGGCAGAAAATAACCACCATCTAGAGATAATGAAAGTATAGATCACTTTTTCCTTCCTCTGTTCTGAACTATAAGTTTAATGTAATGACAATACCTTGCTTTTAAAATAAAAAAAGAAAGTAAGATTTTTTTTTTAATGTGTGCAAGTTTCTTGGAAGAAAGCCCAATTGGAATGCTCAATATAAAAATGTTAATGTATGAGCTTACATCTATTTTCAAAACCTTGCTTGGTCAAAAATTTATTCCAACACAGTTTTCAGGAAAGAGTTTGATAGTAAAAAAAAAAAAAAAAAAAAAAAAAAACTCTAAACCAGGGCAAAGTAGTGTTTACAACCAGTTATCATGGGGTCCCTGATCTTTACAGTTGTTCCTACCCAGCAATATCAACAGGTATATCAACCAAAATATCTCAGAAATACCTATTACTCGTTATTTGTCTTTTAACCTCATAAAGGTGGTAGGGAGTATCCAGACCTCAAGGTAATGGATGGGAATCTTGGAGGAAATGAATTTCCTACAGTTTGGGGGGAGTAACTGAGGATTTCTTTTCCCCTTGACTTGTAGTAACTAGATGATTAAGGGTTCAGTTACAGCCTGGTGGAGTTCAAACCTCACCTTTCCAAGGAGTGTGATTGTATACATCTTTTAGAGCTATAACCAGGTGGGGAAGAGTTTCAGGGTGAAACAGTGGTGACTCCCCAGCGTGTATGCTCAGATTATTTCCAGCTGAGCCTTTGAAAAGTGGAAGACCAAGCCCAGTTTTCTGAAAATCCACTTAATTTCTTCTTCCTCTTGATTGGCAGTCAGATCCTCTGTACTCATCTGGTATTAATAATTCATAAATGAGCTCCTTGAGGGTCTTTGACTCTCCAGGCCTAGCCAGTCAGGCACAAAGGGAGGGGAAAATTGAGTAGTCTCAGAGGTTTTTATCAAGAAGGGAAAAGGTGCCTGCTGCTAAGTGCTGCTAAGTCGCTTCAGTCGTGTCCGACTCTGTGCGACCCCATAGACAGCAGCCCACCAGGCTCCCCCGTCCCTGGGATTCTCCAGGCAAGAACACTGGAGTGGGTTGCCATTTCCTTCTCCGATGCATGAAAGTGAAGTTGCTCAGTCCTGTCCAACTCTTCACGACCCCATGGACTGCAGCCTACCAGGCTCCTCTGTCCGTGGGATTTTCCAGGCAAGAGTACTGGAGTGGGGTGCTATCACCTTCTTGGATTTTTTTTCCCATTATTTGTGGTGGAAATTGAACACTTGAATAAAATAGGAGAGTGACAGAAAACTCATCTGTGTTTACTGAGCACTGCCTCGATCCTGGGAGGCCAGTCTGATTATGTCAAGACACAAAGGTTCAGAGAGGTAAAGATCACACAAGTAAGAAGTCACAGAGTTGAAACTGGAAATTCATCTTATAAGGGATATAAATGCACAAAGAAATTAAACCTCCAGCAGGTAAGCTAAGAAGTATTTTATATCCTCTCTCTGGGAGATAACTGAAAATATAAACATAAAAAGGAAACAGCTCTGCCTTCAGGGAGTTTATCGTCTAAGATGTGGAGGTCACGGAGCTTTGCCTGGAGTAAGGGAGTCTTGGAGCCGTGTTTGAGAAAGTACCAGACGCTGTCAGATAAGTTTTTGTGGCCCATCTATTCCTTGTTTGGAATTCCTTTCACTTTGGAAACCTAGGCTTGAGCCTGGCAATGAGCCTTGAGGCCGTCTTTCGCTATAAGCAGGCACAGCTGGGATTCAGGGGGCTTCCTCTGTAAGAGTGCCAGAGTCATTCTCAGAGCTCCTGCCGTGCTTTTCCAGTTTGGAGTTTGTCTTGAGGAAGTGCTCCAAACACAACAGCTTCTTTAATAAGGATGTTTAAATTATTATTATTCAGAGGCAGAGGGTCAAAGAGCGAGTTGATTTATAACATGGGCTTCGGAGTGAGATGACCTATATTTGAAGCCCAAGTCCTGCATTGTGTGTGACCTCGGGAAAAATGTTTCTTCAGTGACTTCACTGGTATGGTAAAGTGGAATTAAAAACACCTGACTTCCCATGGACTTTGTACGGAGTAAATGAGATATGTGTCTAAAGTAATTCAACGTAGTACAGGAAGTATAACAAGCCGCCTAAAAGGCTGCTGGGACTCGCGTGTCGCGACAGCGCCTGCCCGGACTCTCTCCACAAGTGGCGTGTGCCCTTGCTTGACTCTCACTGAATGCGTCCATGCCCCTCAAAGGGTTAACTTAGATCACTTGTAGAACATTCACCTCACACTATGACACAGGATCAGAAGACTGCAAAGCCACGTATAACCAGAGGACTCCTGTAGAGACTTGCCCGGCCGTTCTTAAGACTCCACGCTTCCACTGCCGCAGGCACGGGCTTGATCCCTGGTTGGGAAGATCCCACACGGCGTGGCCAAAACCAGACCAAAGCACTCATGTACGTTTCCCATCCTTCATCTCGGGTTGTGGAGCACTTGCCCTGGATGCTCACGTGTGTCTGTCTTTTCTCTGGGCTCCCAGCCATCATCTCTGCTTTCTCGGCCTCTTGTTTATTCAGAACCTGTTCTCACTGCCGTCTAAGTCGCTCCTCTGATCTAAGGAATCACCCATGCCTGGCCTACCTCTTCCTTTCTGGCCCCCTCCCTCCCTCTTATTATTAAAACAGCTCCTGGAAAGACCAGCCTTCCATGCTTGAAAAGAACAGGGATCTATCCCTGAGCCTATTCAGGCCCTTTGTCCCCCACAAAAAGGAAACCAGGAACCAGGAAGACATCAGACCAGAGAGTAGGAAGCAGCTGGGGAAGAGAGGGGGGTTTCCAGGGTGGTGCGGAGGGGCGAGCAGAGGGGGAGCGAGAATGGGTCCAGACATGGCTCTGAGCTGCTTCCTCAGCAGGTGAGATGGGTAGGTTACCTGAGCCTCCGGGAAGGAGGTGTAGACAACTGAAGACAGTTGAATCGTTACGAACAGTGAAAACTAAGCAAAAGAGAAATAGAAAGAGGACAGTGATTCCAGGGGGAAAAAAGCAGTAAGTTGTATGAGTGAAAAACAAATTAGGCCTCACTGCATGGCTTAGCTCTGAGTCACATTTGCATATTTATGCAATATAAAATTTGGTATCTTATGCAATTCCAAGGATAGGTGTCTTTTTATGGTGTAGGAGGGGTAGGAAGTCAATAGATGAAGCTTAAAACTGTAAAAGCAATAATAAAACCAGTGTGTTCTTTAGAAACAGCTAAGTCAAATACCACAATACACAGCTGGAAGAGCGCCCGCCTTGAAGAGACTGGAAGAGGTGAGCAGAGCACTGCCCTCTTTTTGCTCTCATCTGTGGGGCTATTTGACTTTTTTAACTTTGTGCAAGTGTAACTGATTAAAATTCCTTGACCCTTTGTAGTTCAATTGGTGAAGAATCTGCCTGCAGTGCAGGGGACCCAGGTTTGATTCCTGGATTGGGAAGATCCCCTAGAGAAGTAAATGGCAAACCGTTCCAATATTCTTGCCTGGAGAATCCCACGGACAGAGGAGCCTGGCAGACTACAGTCCATGGGGTTGCAAGAGTTGGACACGACTTGGCAACTAAACCGCAAATTGATAAAAATAAAACTGAAACAGAAAAAGCACAACTGTGTAGCAACAAAGTCCAAAAAGGAAGCTGAAAGAATAATACCTAGAAGGGAGGGAAATAGGTTGCAAATGTTATTTATTTACTTTGAAAAATGTGCGTGCACAAAAAGGGTTTGGAAGAATATTTATCATCTTAGAATTGAGTAATTTCCCCGTCCTTTTCTATACTATTCTAAACTATTTGGAGTGGGACATGTATTATCTTTGTGATCAGACAAAAAGCTATTTCAGGAAATTCCCTTGTGGACCAGTGGTTAGGACTCTGCACTTTCACTGCCAAGGGCATGAGTTCAATCCCCGATCAAGGAACTAAGCTCCCACAAGCCACACTACACAGCCAAAAAAAGAAAACCCAATTTCATGTTACAAAAGAGGTAAACTATTAGGAATGTGGGAGGAAGACCATGTACAAAGATGTTCATTATAGTGTTTTCATAATAGTAAGAAATCAGAACCAACGTGGCTGATAAACTGTTCGTATAGCTAGTGAGATGTTTGATAGGCATTTTAAGTAGAGGACCTAAATGAGCTTGAACAAGTATTTCATATGATTTTTACCTTTAATTATGCTGTGCCCTCTGCTGAAATGCCTTTTATCCTCCTTCCCCTTGTCACTGGTTTTCCCTTAACCATCACGTCCTGCAAGAAGCCCCTCTAACACCTGCCGCCGCTGCCTACCCACCCCACTCTGGTCTCACCTCCCTTCCAACCGTATAGTGTGAGCTGCTCCTATTCTTGTGTTTTCAAAATGTTCTGAACAGATACTGTATCTGTACTTAGCGCTTAGTACTGTAATGATTTTGCCACTGAACTTAACCTTCTTGGCAGTTGGTATGGAGCTTAAAAGTGTTATCACTTCAGCACACAGTGCAGGTTAGGGGGAGCAGCACTTGAGGTCACGGTTTTTATGCGGATTCGATGGGAAAGTTCGTGTGAACGACCGGCGCTCAGTGAACGGCAAGGATGAAGACGGGCGGGTCACGCCCAGAGCAGTGGTAAGAGCCGCCTGTGCTTTGTTTTCACAGACAGCCCCAGTGCCGGCCTCGGTGTCTGTGGATGGATCTTGGTGGCTATCTCATTCTTGTTCACGGTTTTAACTTTCCCAATGTCAATATGGATGTGCATAAAGGTAAAAAAGCTTTCATTCACATCTGGAAAGGGGTCAGCTCATAAGTATATAAGCCCATGAAGGGGGGGGGGGTGTGTGTAAGAGAAACCATACTGACCTATAATTATTTTCCCTTCATCTCTTATTTACTCTAGCCGCCTAGTACAACAGAATTTTAAGACTGCTTTCCAGGGACCTCCCTGGTGGCCCAGTGGTTAAGACTCCACCTTTCAGTGCACTGGCCTGTGGGTTTGATCTCTGGTCAGAGAACTAAGGCCCCACATGCCTTGGGGTGTGGCCAAAAAATAAAAAAATATTTTTTTAATGTACTTTTTTTCAGCCCCTATCCAGTCAGTCCTTCCTGTGGGTTAAAGTAAGGATCACCATCTAAAATTTTCTGGAATCAGGGATGCAGGACAATCCTGTGAGGAAAGTCCTCCAGAGTCAGGGTTCCAAGGTGTGACCTCTGCCCCATCTCCTCACCTGTCAGATGGGGGAATGGCGACGCCTGCCTTATGGGCTGCTGTGAGGATTAATGAACTGCGTGCTTAACACAGCGCCTGGCACGTGGCTATTGTCCCACCTATGCTGGTTATTTTTTCTCTAAAGTTATTCAGTTCGGTTAAGTTCAGCCACTCAGTCATGTCCGACTCTTTGCGACCCCATGGACTGCAGCACGCCAGGCCTCTCTGTCCATCACCAACTCCTGAAGTTTACCCAAACCCATGTCCATCAAGTCAGTGATGCCATCCAGCCATCTCATCGTCTGTCATCCCCTTCTCCTCCTGCCCTCAATCTTTCGCAGAATCAGGGTCTTTTCAGATGAGTCAGCTCTTCGCATCAGGTGGCCAAAGTATTGGAGTTTCAGCTTCAGCATCAGTCCCTCCAATGAACACCCAGGACTGATCTCCTTCAGAATGGACTGGTTGGATCTCCTTGCAGTCCAAGGGACTCTCAAGAGTCTTCTCCAACACCACAGTTCAAAAGCACCAATTCTTCAGGGCTCAGCTTTCTTTATAGTCCAATTCTCACACCATACATGACCACTGGAAAAACCATAGCCTTGACTAGATGGACCTTTGTTAGCAAAGTAATGTCTCTGCTTTTGAATATGCTATCAAAGTTGGTCATAACTTTCCTTCCAAGAAGTAAGTGTCTTTTAATTTCATGGCTGTAGTCACCATCTGCAGTGATTTTGGACCCCAAGAAAATAAAGTTTGCCTCTGTTTCCACTGTTTCCCCATCTATTTGCTATGAAGTTATTAATACTGTGATAAATGACAGTCACTTACATATTGCTAAAAAGATAAAATACGCTCTAAGAATTTTCAGATTAGTTACTATTATAGTTTAAGGAACCAGAAGACAAACTATGAGGATGTTAACTTTTTCCCCGTGTTGACAGTTCATGAGTAATTGAATAATAACAGCTGAGACGTGAAGTTGTGAATTTGCTTTTGTATACTTTTTCTATACTATCCAGATTTTACACAGTGAGTATCTACTGCCTTTGTAATCCACAAAAAAAGTAATTCTTGGTTATTCTGGGAGGGGTCATTAAACATTAACATGTTGCTTGTAGCTGTTATCTGGTGTTATAAACATCTCACCTATTTAGAGGAGAAATATATATATAACATTTCAAAAGCTATGCATGTAACTACTTATATTTCTCATGTTAAATTATGATTTGTGTTTTTAATCTAGATCATAAAAGAATATGAAAGAGCCATCATCTTTAGACTGGGTCGCATCTTACAAGGAGGAGCCAAAGGACCCGGTGAGTGCCTGCACTGTCTGTTGGAAAGCAAAGTTCACCCTTTCACTGATGCGGTTTTCTTCATGGAGGTCTCTGTTGACTTAGAAGGCTTCTCAGAGCAGGATTTGGCAACAGTAGCAGTACAGCCTACCAGCAATCACCCTTTCCTTCCCGCCTCTCCCCTCCCCTTCCTATTTGAGTTGATAAGATTATCTTTAGGCCAGAAATAGCTGCAGCTGTCAAAATTTGAGCGTGAGAATCCCTACTGAAATAAATGCTTCCAGTCATTATTTTCGGCAAACTTCAGTTAAGCTCCCACTGAGTTCCAGGCTCTGAGAATTCAAGGGACATGAAAACAGAGTCCCTGCCCGCAAGGATCTTTCTGCCTGGTGGTGGGACGCCAGCAGAGACAGTTGACAGTATGGTCCCACATAGTGAAAGTTGTGTCAAGAAGTCACAGGTGGCTGTGGAAGCCCAGAAAAGAGTGTCCATCCCAAGTGGCAGGACGCTTTCTGGAGGTGACATCTTGGCAGGAAGAGGTGAGAACTGGGGGAGAGGTGTCCCCAGGATCAGAGCCGTGCAGAGAGGAGGACTGTGGCTCAGTGAACTGCAGGCGGCAGCCTCGCCGGCGTGCACAAACGGGAGTGGTGAGAGGGGAGCCGTGCCAGGCGTGCAGGGCGTGGTGCGGCTTGTTCGTAGGAAACAAACTGGAAGAAATAGCAAGATGACGTCAGGAGCAGTTGCATGGGTCTCAGTGAAAACAGGGGTTTCCCTGGTGGTCCAGTGGCTAAGACTCCACGCTTCCACTGTAGCGGGCACGGGTTCAGGCCCTGCAGGGAACCAGGATCCCACCTGCTGTGTGGGATGGCCAAAAAAAATGGTAAGTGAAAGCATACAGGTGCCAGTACAAGCAGAGTAAGGAGGCGCGGCCCGCAGGTCTCGCGGGGCCAGCCGGCTGTGGGAAGAAGGCCGCGGGGGTCCAGGCTGCCGCTCCTGGCTTCCAGCTCGTCCCGAGATGCCCTGCTTCCTTGTGGTTAATCGGGTTGATCCTGTTGGAACCGAAGGGCACAGGGCGCTGATGAGTGAGGTGCCCGTGCGCTCTGACCTCGGCGTCTCTGTTGCAGGCTTGTTTTTTATTCTGCCGTGCACTGACAGCTTCATCAAAGTGGACATGAGGACCATTTCATTTGATATCCCTCCTCAGGAGGTAAGGGTGTCTTCTGCTGCGGGTGGCTGAGCTGTCCTGGGCCTGGCGTGGAGAGGCAGCGGGCCCGCGGCCCCCGCACAGCTGGAGAGCCCCTCTGCCCTTGGCATTCTCTGGCCGTGTGGCCTCCAGCGAGTTCTTTAACTTCTCTTTATGCCCACGTTTCCTCATCTATAAGATAGAGGTGATAATACCAGGACCTACGCTATAGAGCTCTTTTGAGAGCTAAATGAGACGCGTATGTGAAGTGCTGAGAGCAGAGGCTGATAGATAGTAAGTGCTGTGAAAGTCTTATATTACTGCAGAGCGTACGATAATGTTAACATAAACACACTGTTAGCCTTACCACCGTCATCAGCGTTCTCCCTACCACACTTCTCTCTGGGTTTCTGATAGAACATTCCTCTTACAGTTCTTGACAGTATTCTAGATAAACTGGTTAGAAGCCAAAGAATTAGACTGCCCATTTGGTATTTTAGATAAGAATATGATATTTTATATTAATGATTATTTCAGGCTTTTTCAAAGTGCCTCACCGTTGAGGCTCACAGCAGAATCCCAGAAGGCAGACGGGAATTCCTCCCGACTCACGAGTGGGGCCTGGGCCTCAGAGTCCCTGCTCAGGGCTTAGCGTGGGACAACCCCACGCCACGTGCATCCTCCACCAGCGCCGACGCAGTGCTTGACGCAGCGGCGGCCTTCCTGGCCCCTGTGTCTGAGGAGGCGGCATGACCGTCTCAGGTAGAGAGCCTGAGAGCAGATGCAGGGAGGGACAAGGAGACTGCTGCTGTGTGCTGGCCCACGCCAGGTCCTAGCAGAGCGTGGAGCCTGCTCCCGAGAGCCAGAGACCAGCCCGGAAGCTTCCCTGCTGGTCCTGCGCCAAGTAGTCAGTGAGGGGAGACTTTGTAATCCTCACACGCAGTGATACCAGAAATCATCTTCACCCGTGAAAGCAAGGCTGGGAGCACGTCTGTATCCTCTGGTGGAAGGCTGGCCCTCGGGAGGAGCCCTCTGAGGGCGGCGGAGGTTCTGGCTCTTTCCTCTGTGAACACGGCGGGCTTCTGGCAGGGTCACGCGAGCTCCTGCCTTCCAGCTGCTCCCTGAACGCAGAGCGGCTTGAACTTGGCAAGCAGTCCTTCTGCTGATCCCCTGTGAGCTTGTTAGGAAGGAAGATAAACACTCTGTCTACAATAATCAGTAGACAGAGAGGCTGCAACTTTACAAAGCTCCAGCCGCGCAGAGTCTCCATGGCAAGAATTCTTTAGAAATGACCTACATTTTCCATCACATCATGGGAAAAAATTAATTTTCACACAAGATGGTAATACATTTTGTATCTATTTACAAACTCCCCACTTCTCCTCCAAATTTGAAGTATTTTTAGGTTACTGAGAAAGAATTAACTCTTGATGCCTGGCAGAACAAAACAGCTATTGTCATTTTTATGACTTTTCCACATACATAGCTCTTTACATTCTCAAAATGGCTTCACTTACAAACGTCTTCAAAGAAATTTGCTTAGAATTGGGCAATATTAGTAGCCCCATTGTACAGAGGAGGAGTCGCTGAATCAAACAGTCGCAAACCCTCTCTGGAGGCCCCTGAGGGAGGAGCCAGCAGCGCTGGAGCTGGAGTCGAGGCCTCCTGCCTCTCCCCACACTGTTCCTCCCTCACTCCACCCCGGACCGCCTTCAGTCCCGTCCATCTCTTGTTTCACCAACTCCCTGCTGTGTATCAAGCACTCTGCCAGTGCTAGAGATATAAAGACAAACTGCCTTCAGAAGTTCATAGTCGAACAGGGACACAGTGGTGTCAATAAATCACGTCACTGCAGGGAGTGGGTGAAGGAATGAGTGTGTAACTCTGCCGGGAGGGTCAGGCAAGTTTCATAGAGAAGAGGGCACTTGAGCTGTGTCTTAGCTGCCTGTCTGATGATGTGGGGAGGAGAGGGCGGGGTGACATCCTAGCCGAGGAGTGCCTGCTAGGGACACGGCCCGGGACACGGAGCGCGGAGCGTGTGGGAGCCCACGTGGTCTAGCAGAGGACATGTGCAGGAGAGGGGAGGAAGGAAGCCGGAGGGCAGGGATCAAAGGGCTTTGTGCCAAACCAAGGCCTCTGCCCTTGAACGTGACAGGAAGCACTGACACACGGGGTCTGTGTCCTGTAAGCGTTTTACGAAGCACACTGTAGATACACTTTCACCCTGACATCGCCCTGTGAGAAGAGTTCAGTTCTTTCGTCCCAGTAACACTGTGCTTCTTCAGGCTCATCAGACGTAGGCTTCTGGCGCCTCTGCTCCTTTTGACAGGAAGCACTGACACACGGGGTCTGTGTCCTGTAAGCGTTTTACGAAGCACACTGTAGATACACTTTCACCCTGACATCGCCCTGTGAGAAGAGTTCAGTTCTTTCGTCCCAGTAACACTGTGCTTCTTCAGGCTCATCAGACGTAGGCTCTCTGGCGCCTCTGCTCCTTCTCACACGTAATTGTCTGCCTTGAATACTCTTTCACTCTATCCTCAGAAAATTATTTCCTTTTTCAAGACTTAGTTCATGTCTCACCTCTGCCACCTACAACTGTCCATCTTTTTCCCCTAGTGCGTCCCTTGATTCCCTGACCTCCTTGAAAGCAGGAGCTAAGGGTTTTTCATGCTTTTATCCCTGAAACCTAGCACAGTGCCAGCTGCTGACTGTGATTAAGTCTCAGTATTTGTTGAAAGATCAGATGAGCGAGTGGAATTAATAGTAAATGAAAGTACTTTATTAAAATTTTGAAGACATAGTGAACATTCTGATACTTCACGGTCTTAGTCCCTTGGGGTCGCTGTAACAGATTCGGTGGCTTATAAACCAGGTGTGTATTGTTCACAGTTCTGAAGTAGTGCTGGTGAAGAAGACTCCAGCAAATTTGGTGTCTGCTGAAGGCCTGCCTCCTCATTCCTAGATCACTGTTTGCTCATTATGTCCTCACACAGTAAAGGGGGAGGGGTCTCTCTGGGGTCTCTTTTATAAGGATGCTAATCCCATTCATGAGGGCTCCACCCTCATGGCCTCCCAAAGGCCCCACCTCCAAACACCAACACATTGGGGATGGGGAGTTTCAACATGAATTTTAGGGAGACGCAAACATTTAGTGAACAGCACTTACTAAAAAAAATCAGCTCTTCTTTTAAGACATTCAGTGGAATCACAGCCCTTGCAGCTTTCTTAAAGAGGAGGCTGACGGATTTCCTGCTGCTCCCCTGCACCGCAGATCCTCACTAAGGACTCGGTCACCATCAGCGTGGACGGCGTGGTCTATTACCGTGTGCAGAACGCTACTCTGGCTGTGGCGAACATCACCAACGCTGACTCAGCAACGCGTCTCCTGGCACAGACGACCCTGAGGAACGTCCTGGGCACCAAGAACCTTTCCCAGATCCTCTCTGACAGGGAAGAGATCGCACACAACATGCAGGTGAGGAGGGCGCCGCCGGTGCGCCTCAGCTGCAGGTCCGGGAAGAGAAGCACAGGGCCCGTGGGCGTCCGAGAACTTTTCACTACGTCAGCCTGGAGACTCACTGGCCTTTTTTTCTTCATAGAAAACTCTCCCCAGGCTTGATGGAAGGGGATCTTTTTCATATGAGTAGGTTATAGGTTAATAACGCTCCAATGCATGCATGTTTCTTAATTCCCTCCAGTATAAATTTTTCCCCCAAAGGTAGTGTTAGCCTTTTTCTTGTAGCATAATAGTTGAGAGGCTATTCTGCAAGACAGGGCAGGTCAGCTAGAGCCATATTCTGTGCGAGTCCTGTGGCTTTGTAACTCTTAACACTTTCCAGTCTTAACAGATGATGAATCAAATCTGACTTGGTCAGAAAAGATCCGGCACTGTGCATCTGAACCGTTGCTGTCTGCGCAGCTGTCTTTGGTCTTACGTGATGCCCCGACAGCCGTGTGGCACAGGACAGGGTGGCGTCACTCCAGCACTGCAGAGGGAGGAGGCTGAGGCGCAGGGCAGCAGCGGCTCGCACGGGCTCACAGGAGCTCGGCAGCTCTGGCCGCCTCTTTCAATAAGTGGAGCTTTAGCAGAGTGCAGCCACACCCACTGATGGGTATATTATTTCCCACGGCCACTTTTAATCTGCAAAGGCAGAGTTAGTTGCACAGACACTGAAAATCAGTCATCACTGTCTACCCCTTTGAGGGCTTCCCAGGTGGCACTCCTGGTAGAGAATCCACCCGCCAGTGCCGGAGCCGTAAGAGGCGCAGGTTCAATGCTTGGGTTGGGAAGATCCCCTGGAGAAGGGCATGGCAGCCCACTCTAGGAGAATCCCATGGACAGGAGCCTGGCGGACTGCAGCCCATTGGGTCGCAAAGATTTGGACACAACTGAAGGAATTTAGCTCTTTTAGAAAACGTTTGCCAACCCACATTAGCTTATTAGTAGCAGAATCAAGAACAACTTCCCAGTAATCCAGCCTCCCACTTCAGCCTGCATGCCTCCGTGGGTAACTGTCTCGGCAGCCCTCCACCAGCGCCTCACCCACTCCAGATCCCAGTGAGCACAGCTGCCTTAGGCGCCTGTGCGAGGGTTGAGCGTTTTCAGCCTGCCTTCTCTCTCCCTAACAGTGCACCCTGGATGATGCCACTGATGACTGGGGGATCAAGGTGGAGCGTGTGGAAATCAAGGACGTGAAGCTGCCGGTGCAGTTGCAGAGAGCCATGGCCGCAGAGGCAGAGGCGTCCCGGGAGGCCCGAGCCAAGGTGACTTTGTTTTTTTTGTGTGTGTGTGGTTTGTTTTTCCTGTTGAGGCTTCCTTTTTAAATATACAATGTAAAACATTCTGGTTGTAAAAAATCTAAATAGTCCCAAAGTAGTAAAGATGAAAGCTCTCCTCATCACTTTCAGTTATATCCCCCTCCCACCAGAGGCCACCACTCTCAACAGCTTAGTGTACATGTTAATACCCCCAGATTTTCACTGGAGTTATTTGGCTGGGCTTAGTCTACCGGCCTGTTTATTTCACAGAAGTAGGGGGACAAACCTACTGTCCTCCATGTGAAGCTGCCGGTGCAGTTGCAGAGAGCCATGGCCGCAGAGGCAGAGGCGTCCCGGGAGGCCCGAGCCAAGGTGACTTTGTTTTTTTTGTGTGTGTGTGGTTTGTTTTTCCTGTTGAGGCTTCCTTTTTAAATATACAATGTAAAACATTCTGGTTGTAAAAAATCTAAATAGTCCCAAAGTAGTAAAGATGAAAGCTCTCCTCATCACTTTCAGTTATATCCCCCTCCCACCAGAGGCCACCACTCTCAACAGCTTAGTGTACATGTTAATACCCCCAGATTTTCACTGGAGTTATTTGGCTGGGCTTAGTCTACCGGCCTGTTTATTTCACAGAAGTAGGGGGACAATACCTACTGTCCTCCACCTTTTTTTGCTTTTTTACAAACCACGTCTCCTGGGAGCACCAGTACCTAGACGGCTGCGCGCTCCGTGAGGGCTGCGCCTCCCCTGCGGCAGTCTCCCAGCCCTCTGCTGAGGACGCGCTGAAGGTCTGACTGCAGGGTGGACGGGCTGTCCCATCAGGCAGCGCACACGCTTCCCTCCCTTACCTTTGTCTCTTTCTTCCGTTTCCCAAGTTGTTCCTCCTCCATACAGTTTCCGTCTTCCTTTCTCTGCTCTTTTTATTTTTCTTTTTTTTTCCACTTCTTTTTCCTTGATGTCTGCTTTTTTTCCCCTTTTTATCTTTTTTTTTTAATCATCATCCCTGACTGTGTCTTAACCCTGCATGGGTGTGTGGCATCCATGGGAAGTGCTGAGGGAATATCTGTGAATCTGGAAAAGAAGATATGTTCAAATGAGTTCACAGGGATGTCTTAGTAAGCCCAAGGGTAGGAAGTAGAGTCAAGCCTCACCAGAATCAAAGCCAGAGACCAGGAGGCAGCCTCAGGGGCGGCAGGCGTTCCACACCCTGGGCCTCGCCTCACTGCAGACAGCTGGAGGGGAAGGTCTGATTCTCAGGAGCGTGTGTCTCCCAGCTGAATGCTGTGGGAAACAGACCAGCCCCCATTCCAAATTCACACCAGAGTGATTCTCTTTGATCCAGCTTTGATCAAAGATCCTAAAAAGGTCCCACAAGCCCTCACCTGTGAATGGATGGAGAAAGGATAGTCTTCATAGGAGCAGTTGCTGTGGATGTGACAGATCTCCCAAGATACCAGCAGCGAACCAGTTTGTTGTTGTTAGAAAACAGTAGCAGCTGGTGATAATTGGCTAACCACAGAACCCTGCCCTTCTGTTAGGATGCTCTGTAACCCACAGATGCTGTTGCTGCTGCTGCTAAGTCGCTTCAGTCGTGTCCGATTCTGTGCGACCCCATAGATGGCAGCCCACCAGGCTCCCCCATCCCTGGGATTCTCCAGGCAAAAACACTGGAGTGGGTTGCCATTTCCTTCTCCAGTGCATGAAAGTGAAAAGTGAAAGTGAAGTCACTCGATCGTGCCCGACTCCTAGTGACCCCATGGACTGCAGCCCACCAGGCTCCTCCGTCCATGGGCTTTTCCAGGCAAGAGGACTGGAGTAGGTACCATTGCCTTCTCCGAAGCCAGAGATGGGTCACTCAAATTTTTTAGCCGGCACCAGATAGATTCATTTGACCCACTGCATCCAGAATGTTTCACTAACCAGAACTTTTAGATTTTCCTGATGTGCTAATTGGGCTTCTCAGGTGACTCAGTGGTAAAGACTCCACCTGCCAAGCAGGAGACTCATGTTTGATCCCCGGGTCAGGAAGATCTAGAGAAGGAAATGGCAACCCACTCCAGTGTTCTTGCGTGGAAAAGCCCATGGACAGAGGAGCCTGGTGGGCTGCAGTCCGTGGGGTCGCAGAGTTGGACGTGACTGAGCGACTAAACAACAACAACAACAGCGTGTTAACTGGTGCTTCTGGTGCTACAAGCCCTCTAGAGCCCTCCAGAGCAGTACAGAGCCTTCCAGAGCCCTATAGACCCCTCCAGAGCAGTACAGAGCACTCCAGAGCCTTCCAGAGCAGTACAGAGCCCTCCAGAGCACTCCAGACCCCTCCAGATCCCTCCAGAGCCCCACAGAACCCTCCAGATCCCTCCAGAGCAGTACAGAGCCTTCCAGAGCCCTACAGACCCCTCCAGAGCAGTACAGAGCACTCCAGACCCCTCCAGAGCACTCTAGACCCCTCCAGATCCCCTCCAGAGCCCTCTAGATGCCTCCAGAGCAGTACAGAACCCTCCAGAGCCCTACAGAACCCTCCAGAGCACTCCAGACACCTCCAGAGCCCTCCAGAACCCTCCAGACGCCTCCAGAGCAGTACAGACCCCTCCAGAGCAGTACAGACCCCTCCAGACACCTCTAGAGCAGTACAGAGCCTTCCACAGTACTCCAGAGCCCTCCAGATCCCCTCCAGATCCCTTCAGAGCCCTACAGAACCCTCCAGAGCACTCCAGAGCAGTACAAAGCCTTCCAGAGCATTCCAGATTGCCTCCAGAGCAATACAGAGCCCTCATGTATTTTCTCTCCAAGCCATGGTATTTTGTTTGGAAGATTAAATTGTATTTATGAGAATGATATTAACTATGCCTCACTATAATCTAGTTATTTTGAAAATTAGGGATCCCCTTTACCTAGAATCTGTCATTAACCAAAAGCCCTGTTTCCAAACCATGTTGAATAATAGAATTTATCATACATAGACGACATAGAATATTGGCGCCCTAAGGGTCCATGAAATTAGCAGACGCTTACTCCTTGGAAGAAAAGTTATGAGCAACGTAGATAGTATATTCAAAAGCAGAAACATTACTTTGCCGACTAAGGTCTGTCTAGTCAAGGCTGTGGTTTTTCCAGTGGTCATGTATGGATGTGAGAGTTGGACTGTGAAGAAGGCTGAGCACCAAAGAGTTGATGTTTTTGAACTGTAGTGTTGAAAAAGACTCTTGAGAGTCCCTTGGACTGCAAGGAGATCCAGCCAGTCCATTCTGAAGGAGATCAGCCCTGGGATTTCTTTGGAAGGAATGATGCTAAAGCTGAAACCCCAGTACTTTGGCCACCTCATGCGAAGAGTTGACTCATTGGAAAAGACTCTGATGCTGGGAGGGATTGGGGGCAGGAGGGGAAGGGGACGACCAAGGAAGAGATGGCTGGATGACATCACGGAGTTGATGGACGTGAGTCTGAGTGAACTCCGAGAGATGGTAATGAACAGGGAGGCCTGGTGTGCTGTGATTCATGGGGTCGCAAAGAGTCGGACACGACTGAGTGACTGAACTGAACTGAAGGGTCCTTAGAGATTATCTTCTGAAAGTGACAGATGCTGCCTGCCCCCCGCCAGCTCCCATGCCCGTCACTGACCACAGCGCTGCTTTCCACTGAGCTTTAACTTGACTTCAGGATGCTGCTGAAGCCCTCCTGGT
This sequence comes from Madoqua kirkii, assembly GCA_006408675.1. Lineage (NCBI taxonomy): Eukaryota > Metazoa > Chordata > Mammalia > Artiodactyla > Bovidae > Madoqua > Madoqua kirkii. Next base: position 2,214 of record SJYC01141452.1, on the reverse strand, counting down.
GTGCGTGCGGGCATGCTGAGTTGATTCAGGAATGTTTGACTCTTTGCCACGCTACGGGCTGTAGCCTGCCGTACTCCTCTATCCATGGGATGTTTCAGGCAAGAACGTGGAGTGGGCTGCCGCTTCCTCCTGCAGGGGGTCTTCTCGACCCCAGGATCAAAGCCCTGTCTCATGTCTCTTGCACTGGCCCAGGCCTCCACCGCTGGGGCCCCCTGGGAAGCCCGGATGCACTCTAGGTGACACCCTGCAGCTGCTTCAGACTGGCCCTGAAGATGAACCTGACTTGCCGTTCCCACTATTCAGATGAAGATGTCAAACCCCAAATAAGTGATGTGATCTCAAAATCACACAGTTGATGAGTGACTGGAAATTAGGATTTCTTGGGCTCCTCGCTGCCTTCTTTCCAGGAAGGACTGAGCCTCCTCTGAAAACACTCTCACCAGTTAGGAAAGAGAGCTCCTGACTTCCCTTTATAAGAAAAATAAAGTCAGTTAGGATTCTGAATTACTGGGCTCTCAAGGGATGTGGCTGTCTTTAAGGGTTTGGTTAACACACAGAATCTCAAGTAGTCTTAATTCTTCATAGAATCCAGTTACCCTGCAACAACCACAAGGCTCAGTATTCAAGTTCTCAGGGAAATAGGGGTCACTGTTTCTTAAATAAGGAAGGGAAAAGGAACCTTTTCTGCAAAGGAAAAGGTTGTAAGAGTCTATAGGCTAAGAGACTTCAGAGAAAAATCCCTCAGGTTAATTAGCCGGAAATGCAAACTCGTGTCACAAGCAGATGCCACACTAAACGTTCATCGTGACGGCTTTAAACAAGAGAGAGCGCGGTCCAGGTGTGGGGTGGGGGGGTCGGCGGTGAGAACACACGTTGGTGCAGCAGCCCGGGAGCGTCTGGCCGCGCGGATCTGAGCGGACGCACCCGTGCTTCCCAGAAGACGTGCGCTCTGTGGTCAGCCCTGACTCGAGATGGTCCAGACACCGCTGCCGGCTGGACGGATACGGCTGGCTGAGATGCAGGCGGCCTACACCGCAGAGAAGGAGCACAGCAAGTGCTCACAGCGTCACTTGAGAGAAAAGTTGCAGAAGAGGACAGAGCCTCCTGCGCGTGTGCGGCAGCAGGGCCCCGTGCTCAGGCCTGCAGATCCTGGCTGGAGACGGGGCGTCTTCTGGGCTTCTGCGGAGCCTCCCTGTTTCCTGTCACGATCCTCGGAGAAGCGCCCGGCGTGGGACTGGGCTCGGGTCTCTGGGCCTAGTTGTGTGATAACCGAGCAGGTGGAGCACAGGATGCGGGTCACCTTTCCAGCCCTTCCCTCAGAGCAGCCCCCTGGGCCGCAGGAGGAGACAGCAGGACCCTTCCACAGGCCTGAACGCGCCAGCTTTTGACACGATGCTCTGTAAATAGGAAGTGTCGCTTGACGGGGGCTCCGGCGCTTCTGGCAGAAACCGCGCGTGCCCGCGGGTAGCGTCCCTGCCCACAGCGCCGCTTGGCTTGTATTGGCCGCAGCGGGGCATTGTGTCCACAGCTTCGGCAGCTCACTCAGGCCAGCTTTTCTGGTAACAGAATGTGCCCAGCTGCGTGGGTCTGGCTTCCCAGCCAAGAGATGCTGTGTTGATTGGTAGTGGGAGCTGAGTTGTCTTTGCAGTTGTCCAGACAAGGGGAAAAAAAAAAAAGCACCTTATTGGACATCTGAGCTGACGGGAAAAATCAGCCTGCTGTGCCCGTGGCAGGGTCCGCTTGTGTGTTCTGCCCAGGCCTCGCCTGGGAGACAGTTCCCAGAGTTCCTCTCAGTGTGGCTGGCACTGGCTCCTTCCCACACACCTAGGGGGACATAACGCTTTGCCTGATGAATTCAAGTTTTCATCCCCTAATCTGGTCCCTTCTTGCAGTAAAGCTCCTCTGTCTCACCTAATGCACAGCACAGAACCCAGACACAGCCTGTCCCCCTCGCGTCCCGCCCAGTCCGCCCCACACTGCTGAGTCTCTCTCAACAGCCCATTTCCTCCTCCACCCACACCACTGGTGACTGGCACCAGATCGCTCTGAAAGCTGTCCTCCATCTCTCCTCATACGGATGCTCTAACGTCTGCTGGAGTGTTTTCTCAGACTAACTCTGAGGCTTCCCATCACCCTCAGAATAAAGACCAGCACCTGGGTCCCCGCTGCCCTTCCCGTCCTGCCCCCCTCACCCCCTCCCCCCTCCTGTTCACC
>SJYC01141450.1:0-14769 GCA_006408675.1 Madoqua kirkii | reverse complement strand
TCCATGAACTTCTCCAGCAAGAAAACTGGAGTGGGTTTCCATTTCCTATTGCAGGGGATCTCCCAGCCCAGGGATCAAACCTGCATTCCATGTGTCTCCTGCGTCGCAGGCGGGTTCTTCACCACTGGTGCCCCCGAGAAACCCAGAGAAAACGAAGAGGGGCCTTGGGCCCACGGCCACCGCCTGTGGCGCAGCAGGCGCCCAGCTCTCACACATTTTTCTTTGAAACAGCTTGCTGTGATGCATTTTTATCCCCATGTTACTGATGAGGACCCTGGAGTTGAGAGTGGCTTACCCAGCATCACGTGGTTAGCAGGCAGCAGACTTGAGAGTCCAGCATGGACCCGTCTGCTGTCGAGGCTGCGGAGGCGCCTGTTGCGTCATGTGACAGCGCCTGCCTCCACCACTCCCGGGCGCACACCGCCACCAACAGTCATTCTATATGTAGACACAACTTCTCAACACTGTCGAGATTGCAATCTGACTAGCGAAATCGTGCATTCATAGCCAAGCAGGCCTTAAACTTTAGTTTGGGGCTGTCAGTTCAGGCCAAGTGAAGGAAGAAGACTGGAGGTTTGTAGCCAGGACATGTTACAACACACTCACCTGCGTGGGAGGAAACCAGGCTTCCACAGGTCTCTGAGGTCACATGGCCTTAAGTCTGAACTTCACAAGGTCACTCTGCTAGGAAACAGTGAACCACCTATTTCCAAACTTCTTTTTAGCAGCAACGTTTCCCCCTGTTTTTTCAAAGGAAACTCCAAAGTAAACAGAATAAATTCTCAAGTTGACATTTATAACATTTACTTAATGTCAATCAATGAGTCTGCATTGAAAAAAGTTGGAGTTATGAAAGGCAGTTGCATCCTTAAATGAGGCTCAACCTTCGATTTCTCCATTTTGTTTCAAGTGTCTGTGATATTTGTTACCACTTTAAAACCTAAATTTCAATCAAATTGTGAAATCACTGAAGCACCTCATAGAATTCTATTGATCCCAGTTTTAAAATCACTGAATTTGACTTGAACTCAGGCCTGACTTCAAAGTCCAGCTTTCAGCCCCTACACTGTAGCGACTCTGGGTAGGTACTGTACAAAGGCAATACTCCATTTTGCAGGGGGAACTGAAGCTCACATAAATTTGCTGTCCTATCCTTAGTGCCTTGCACACTACCTGGCATAATATGCCACCTATTCAACTGAACTGTCCAAGATAGGACCCACGTTCCAAGCCCAGGCCAGCCTCTTTCCAGGAGACGCCCCATTGGCACTCGGCATTTCAAGGCATTTTGCAATGACTTCTCCATCGTACATGATGGAGTCCACCATCTCTCAAAAACCATTAGGAAGAGAAAAATATGCGGTCGAAGTGATAGTGTTCCTGACTCATTATTTTGCCTTTGAGAGAAAAAATATGGAGCTGAAGCAATTCAGTTGCCTCAGGCAACTCCCTTTCTCAGAGCACACAGACACCAATAAACAGAAATTGGCCAATAAACCTCCCTGAATGCCGGTAAAAGGAAATGGAAACTGCAGGGCAGGTTTCCTATGAGGGGCCTCCCACAGGTTGCCCGGACTGGGAGCTGCCTGGACAGGCCTCGCCTCCTCTAAGGAAGCCCTACAAGCTCTAGGTGGTCAAGGCCCCTTCGTTCCAGGATTGCGCATTTGTCTTGTTGATAGCTTTGACCCTGAAATTGGCCTGGAATAAAGGCAGCTATTGCAAGATTAAGTCCAACCCCCTCACTACTGACTTGGAGGCCCTCTGTGAATTCCTGGCTGCCCTAGCCTCCCCTCGCCCCCGCCTCCCGCCCCGTGTTCGTCCCTGAGCACAGCAGCCTCCCTCCAGCTCGTCTCTGCGCTGCTGCACACCCTGCCTCAGACAGTAAAGAATCTGCCCACAATGTGGGTTTGATCCCTGGACTGGAAAGATCCCCTGGAGGAGGAAGTGGCAACCCACCCCAGTCCTCTTGCCTGGAGAATCCCCATGGACAGAGGAGCTCGGCGGGCTACAGGCAGTGGGGCTGCAAGGAGCTGGACATGACTGAGCAACCTAGCGTGCAGCACAACTGCCTGACATGACCTCTGACCCACCTCCCACCCCCACTGTGTTTCACCCGGAAAATTCCTCCGGCTACAGTCCTCACTTCTGCGTGAATCGGACTCTCTGGAGGCGGGGCTCCCCCTGGGGAATTTCACACTTTTAAAAAGCTCCCTGGGCAATTTGGGTGATCAGCCAGCTTTGGAAACAACAGTGTAAGCACACACTCGCGTGGGCACACGCCCTTCCCACCACAGACCCCACACACTGGCTTCTCTCCTTGCACGTCCTCTGCAGGGGAGTTTCCCTGTAACTTGATAGGGATGGGGGAGAGGGAGGCGGAGTCGAGAAAAGACCAGCAGGGGGAGGGGAGGGGGGGGCTTGTCCCTCTTCAGTTCCTTGGACCCATTTGGGATCTCCATGGAGAGAAGGTTTAGAGACACGAGTCCATGGAAACGGCTAACAGGGACTGTCCGGGGAGTGTGTAACTTTTCCTCGTTTCTCTCTCATCACAACGAAACTTTGAAGCGATGGACGTTAAAGCCCTCAGCACGTCACAGCTCTTGGACGGTGTCACAGCTCCATGTGACAGCTCAGTTTTATTTAGAAAATAAAGGAAAATAACATCCTTGAGGCGTGAGGGCATGCCGACCCAAAAGACGCGAAGAGAGAGAGAGAGCGAGCGAGCACGACCCCCGCCCTTTGGCTCTTCTTTCACGTGTTTTTCCTCCTCTGGGCCTGCCCTGTGTAAACTGGGGTTGGCGGGAGTGCTGTTTGTTCCATCTGAGGTCCTCCCTCTGGTCCTTGGACGCCCCTTTGTCCTATTTTCGCGGGCTCGCCCCCTCCTTGTCTTTTAGCCGCCCCTACTCCTGACCCATCTCCTGTTCTAACTGCCTAACAGGACTTTGTGCCAGCGTGAGCCTGAGCAGAGTCAGGGTCTGGGGACCAAGAGGGGCGCAAAGGCCCTCACCTGTGCCGCAAACTGGGAGAGCACCCAGGGGCGCCTGGTGTCAGCAGAAACTCTCGTGGCAAGCGCAGGAAAGCAGCAGGAGGCAGGCAGGTGCTCCAGGGCAGGGCCCCGGAACGTGAGTGACTCTGGGCCCTCGCTCAGTGCCCCAAGGCCGTGCCTCCCCACGACTGACCGAAGTGGGGCAATCAGACACACTTCATCCGCTGCTGGGAGACCTTCAACGCCTTTGTTGGCTGATGGGCTCCAGAACATTCTGAATCAAACAAATATTTGTACACCAACGTTCAGAGTAGCACTGTTTTTTTTTTTTAAATCTATTTATTTGGTTGCATCAACTCTCAGCTGCGGCACGCAGGATCTTAGTTGCCCTGCGGCATCCCTGACCAGGGACTGAACCTGCGTCCCCCCGCATTGAAGATGGATTCTTAACCACTGGACCACCGGGGAAGATACCCAGAGACATTATTCACAGCAGCCGAAAAGTGGAAAGGATCTGAGTGTCCATCAATGGATGAAAGCATAAATGAAACAGTAAACACACACGCACGATGGAATAGTATTCAGCCACAAAAAGGAACGCAGTTACTTTATGGGCTGTAAAATGTATGAATCTTGAAAGCTTCAAGCTAAGTGAAATACGCCAGACAGAAAACAAGGGCGTGATTCCACTTCTACGACGCCTAGAACAGGCAGACTCATGAGACAGCAAGCGCAGTGGCGGTCCCGGGCAGACGGGAGGCAGGAAGGGGGACGGAGTTGCTTCATGGGCACAGGTATAAGTCTAAGCTGGGGATTTTACAAAAAACGTTTGGGTGGAGATGGTGGAGTCAGCTCCGCAGCGCTGTCAGTGTCTTGAGCGCTGCTGAATTGTACATTTGCAAGTGATCAAAATGATAAATTAACAACAAAAATGGGACTATGCCATTAATTTTTTTTTTTTTACTTTGGCTCAGGACTCCCCCAAAGCTATGCAAAAGCCTCCTGGACTGCACGGTGGTCTAAGATGCGTCCACCCAACCCTTCCTCCTCCTTGCTTCACGTGGGGTCAGACAGCATCTGTCTGAAGGCTCTCCAGCCCTCGCTGGCTGCCTCTCAATCTCCTTCCATACAAGCACTCTCCCCCTAGTCCAGTCTCTGCCCATTCCATCTCATCTTGGCATCTGCTTCTAGGAGGATCAGATTTATATGCGGGTTGAATGAAGCTCATTCCCTGGGTCGCAGGCACAGGCGCAACCCCCACCCCCACCCCATGGACCCTTCCCAGAACAGTGAGAAGGACCCTTCTCAGCACAAACTGAGCCACAGCAGGTCACACACTTCAAAAAGCTTTTTATTGAATTCAATTTCCAAAAGCACAGACACTTGAGACAATTCTGCAAGGACTCTGAATTTTTGCAGGGCTGTTTTTGGCTACAGTTAAAAGAAAAAGAGAAAACAACCACCGCGCGCGCACACCAGCTGACCCTGCTCACTCGAAGGTCTCCTGGAAGGGCGGACAGTTCTATAAGGCACTGGCCGGTGACGGGGTGGGACCTGCCTTCCTCAGGCAGCCAGCTCGGCGAGGGCCCTGTCCAAGGGGTCCACGGACCAATAGTTGTCATCCCAGCCGAGGAACCAGCCCACAAACGAGGGGGGCTCGAAGCCCTGCTTCACCACGGTGATGGGGGTGCGCCGGTCACGATTGGCCGGGTCCGTCTCGATGTAGCGCTTAGCTGCAGGCACACGGGCAGAAGGCTCCTCAGTGTCTCCAGCACCACGGAGGTGGCTCCATGCCTAAGGTGGTTTTGGCCCCACTGCCCCTAACACCCAACCCCTCCCCTGGACACCACCATTCCTTAAAGGCAACAACAGCCACGTGACTCCTTCACTGTCCCGCCCAGAAACACAGCAAAGGAGGGCTCACAGTTTAACCTCCAGCTTCACAAAGCATGCCTCATTTTTCTCTAGCCTCCTCTACTGGAAGGTGTTAAACCAGCTTTTGGATTTCCAGCTCCCAAATCAGACTCTACTCGGCTACCAGAGATCTGCTTTCCTGCATCTAAATCCAGATGCGGGTAGTCCCTGGGCACCCTGGGAACCCGAAGCAGCTTCTATCTGCCTCTTCCTCTTGGTGTGACCTACGGCTTCTGCAGGAAGCGAGCTGTTCTCTCACCACCCAGGGAGGGCTCACCAGGGTCTGGCCGTGGGGGAGGAAGCCCCCACCCCGCTGTCACGAACTCCCAGACCCGCACAGGAAGCTGCTCCCACCCCACCGCCCAAAACAGACTCGCAGGCACGTGTGGGTCCTCACCAGAGGTCAAGGCTTCTGTCTTCTCCTCTTCTTGAGAATCCTTACCAACCCAGACAAAGACCTGGAGGAGAGGCGGGAAAGGGAAGGTGTGAGATGGAGGCGCACGAAGGGCGCTGACCCAGCTCGCTGTTGGAGGCAGAGGAGGAGGTTCCAGGTGTGGGCCGGACACCCCCCCGCCAACCATTCACAAAGCCCACGGACCGGGACTAGAGGACTGGGGCGCAGACGCGGTGTACGGGTGCCCTACACCCCGCTCTGCGGGCCCGCCCAGCCCTGGGGGGAGGTGGTCTGCCATGTTAGACAACTGGAGTTACAAACTGATTGCATTCAATCCAGACTGCAGTTCCCCTTGAGATCGGGGAGGATCTGGCCACAATCACGCGCAGGTGGATGAAGCTGAGCAGCAGCTGCCTGTGTGACGGGAAGCTCCACGGGCCTCAGACCCCTCCGACCTCCGCGTCCTCCACCCCAGGTGCTTCAGTCACCGACGCCGACAGCCGAGCGCAGACAGCCGAGACGGAGGCCCTGCTCAGACGCTCACAAACGGTCGGTTGCGGGGCATCTACTTATTCAACCAATGAGCAGACTAGCAGGTGCTCACTGGTCTAGCCATCCACTGAGCAAGCACTGCGGGTCTGTGGGGCCACTCTCTGGGGGTCTGAGCCAACAGGGGTCTAAGCCTTGGAGGAGAAATAAATCATCACCACTGCCACGATCTTGAGTCTTCAGTTCAGCTCAGTTCAGCCACTCAGTCGTGTCCGACTCTTTGCGATCCCATGAATCGCAGCACGCCAGGCCTCCCTGTCCATCACCAACTCCCACAGTTCACTCAAACTCACGTCCATCGAGTCCGTGATGCCATCCAGCCATCTCATCCTCTGACATCCCCTTCACCTCCTGCCCCCAATCCCTCCAAGCATCAGAGTCTTTTCCAATGAGTCAACTCTTCACATGAGGTGGCCAAAGTACTGGAGTTTCAGCTTTAGCATCACTCCTTCCAAAGAAATCCCAGGGCTGATCTCCTTCAGAATGGACTGGTTGGATCTCCTTGCAGTCCAAGGTGTTCATGGTTCACATATTGCTGAAGCCTGCCTTGGAGAATTTTGAGCATTACTTTGCTAGCGTGTGAGATGAGTGCAATTGTGCAGTAGTTTGAACATTCTTTGGCATTGCCTTTCTTTGGGATTGGAATGAAAACTGACCTTTTCCAGTCCTGTGGCCACTGCCAAGTTTTCCAAATGTGCTGGCATATTGAGTGCAGCACTTTCACAGCATCATCTTTCAGGATTTGAAAACAGCTCAACTGGAATTCCATCACCTCCACTAGCTTTGTTCGTAGGCCCACTTGACTTCACATTCCAGGATGTCTGGCTCTAGGTGAGTGATTACACCATCGTGATTATCTTGTTCATGAAGATCTTTTTTGTACAGTTCTTCTGTGTATTCTTGCCATCTCTTCTTAATATCTTCTGCTTCTGTTAGGTCCATACCATTTCTGTCCTTTATTGAACCCATCTCTGCATGAAATGTTCCCTTGGTATCTCTAATTTTCTTGAAGAGACCTCTAGTCTTTGCCATTCTGTTCTTTTCCTCTATTTCTTTGCATTGATCGCTGAAGAAGGCTTTCTTATCTCTTCTTGCTGTTCTTTGGAACTCTGCATTCAGATGCTTATATCTTTCCTTTTCTCCTTTGCTTTTGGCTTCTTTTCACAGCTGTTTGTAAGGCCTCCCCAGACAGCCATTTTGCTTTTTTGCATTTCTTTTCCACGGGGATGGTCTTGATCCCTGTCTCTTGTACAATGTCATGAACCTCATTCCATAGGTCATCAGGCACTCTATCTATCAGATCTAGGCCCTTAAATCTATTTCTCACTTTCACTGTATAATCATAAGGAATTTGATTTAGGTCATACCTGAATGGTCTAGTGGTTTTCCCTACTTTCTTCAATTTAAGTCTGAATTTGGCAATAAGGAGTTCGTGATCTGAGCCACAGTCAGCTCCTGGTCTTGTTTTTGCTGACTGTATAGCTTCTCCATCTTTGGCTGCAAACAATATAATCAATCTGATTTCAGTGTTGACCATCTGGTGATGTCCATGTGTAGAGTCCTCTCTTGTGTTGTTGGAAGAGGGTGTTTGCTATGACCAGTGTGTTCTCTTGGCAAAACTCTATTAGCCTTTGCCCTGCTTCATTCCATATTCCAAGGCTAAATTTGCCTGTTACCCCAGGTGTTTCTTGACTTTCTACTTTTGCATTCCAGTCTCCTATGATGAAAAGGACATCTTTTTTGGATGTTAGTTCTAAAAGGCCTTGTAGGTCTTCATAGAACCATTCAGCTTCAGCTTCTTAAGATGAACTTTATTAACCAAAAAATCAATTCAGCTGATCTTTATGTGTCCTCTGCTCTGATGTGTATCTGAATATTTTAATGAATGCCCATCACTCATAAACTGTGAAAGTGTTTAGCACTCGGTCGTGTCTCTCTGCAACCCTACAGACTGCAGCCCGACAAGCTCTTCCATCCATGGGGTTCTCCGAGCAAGAATACTGGAGTAGGTAGTCATTCCCTTTTCCAGGGGATTCCCCAACCCAGCGACTGAACCTGAGTCTCCTGCACTGCAGGGGGACTCTTCACCATCTGGGCCACCAGGGGCGCCCGTTCGTAAGGTGGCATCAGATGGCAGGACGCGGGCACTCTGGCCCTGATTTATGTGCAGCTGCGCGCCTGCTGCGCGGGCGCCTCCACACCAGCTCTGCGTGGTGTCTGCCCTGTTCTGCACAGGACTCCCCGCAACCCAGCATTCTGCGTGGAAGACAGTGATACTTCATAAGTGCTGACTGAGCGTGTGAACAGACAGATGAGCAAGCAGATTAAGGAGCCAATGGAGCAAAGCTGCCAGCAGCTGAACGGCTGAACTGCAACCCTTTCGGTATTGATCTTCCAACCGGGGAGCCCAAGAAGCAGCCGGGCAGACGGTGGGCAGCCTCGTATCTGCATGGCCGCCATGTCCAACCCTGACAAGTCGGGGAGGAGGCAGCTCGCTAGGAAGAGCTACTGACTGCCATCCCCCACGAGGACGCAAGGCCCGTGGGGACAGGGTACGTCTCCTTCTAGGTGAGAGGTCACGCCTGCATGAGACGTGAACCAAAGTCCAACTTTCTTTACCAACAGGTTCAGAGTAAGCGTTCCTGTTCCCCTAAGGCCTGGGGAAGAACGCCGGCCGTCTGATTTGCCTCTCTAAGGCGCTTGGCTATTGGCAGGGGCATTCTACCTGCCTCTCGTCTGCTGGGATCGTCCCATGCTGCAGATGAGGACATGGAGCTCAGAGAGGGAAGTCACTTGCGGGACCGTCCATTACCTGGTCCCAGGTGTCCAGAAGCATGACGTCATCGGTGGCCAAGTCTTCCTGCATGAGCTCGCCGGGGACCTCTTCGATCTAGGAAGGGATGGAAGAGGGTAATGAGAACCCGCTCTCTCTGCCCTCCATGGGGAGCTGCTGAGCCGGCTCCAGCCTGTGGGGGTCTGCACTGGGTCATCGAAGGTCTCTCCCTGCCCCGGCTGTGGCTGCCTCAGCTTGCTCCCTGGAAAATACCTCCCAAGGGGTGAGCAGAGGGACCAACCTCGGACCTCCCCTGGGACTCACCACGAAACGTCCGATCTTGTTGGAGCAGGCGAAGAGGCGAGGAGGATGGGCGTCCATCTTCTTGTCCTTCAGCCGTGGGGATGTGCGGTAGGCGGCCTTCCCACCCAGGGCCTCCCAGAAGCTGTCTGCGAGGGGAGGCCAAGCCAGTTACCAGCCAACACCACCTCCCCGCAGACTCTGGGACAAACGCTGCCTTTCTCAACCGCCACCCGGCATCTTAAAATCCCGGCGTGACAAAGAAGGAAAGCGCCTGTGGGACTCGAGGGTGATGAAGCAGAGGCCCAGCGGGGGAGGGGGGGCGGACTCGGCAGCAGACACAGGGCCGGGGCTGCTCCTGGTTTGAGACTGGCGACGGCACTCGATAAATGAGGCGGCTGAGGCTCAGAAAGGCCGAGCCACTCGCCCAGCGCCACACAGCGCGTGGAGTAAGCCACCTCATCTGACTCCTGTTCCCTGTATTTTCCCACTATACCTGCTCTAGCCACACGTGCTTTTTATTTTCAAATGCATTTTCCCACCAGTCACACTTGAATGTGCATTAGCCAAAGCAGGTGACGGGTGGTGGTTTAGTCGTGTCTGACTCCTTTCCAACCCCAGGGACTAACCACCAGGCTCCTCTGCCACAGGATTTCCCAGGCAAGAGTACTGGAGTGGGTTGTCACTTCCTTCTCCAAGGGATCTTCCCGACCCAGGGACTGAACCTGAGTCTCCTGCATTGGCAGGTGGATTCTTTACCACTGGGCCACCAGGGACGCCCATAAGCGTGTGACTGCTGCTGCTGCTAAGTCGCTTCAGTCATGTCCGACTCTGTGCGACCCCACAGACGGCAGCCCACCGGGCGCCTTCGTCCCTGGGACTCTCCAGGCAAGAACACTGGAGTGGGGTGCCACTGCCTTCTCCAATGCATGAAAGTGAAAAGGGAAAGTGAAGTCGCTCAGTCGTGTCCAACTCTTCGCGACCCCATGGACTGCAGCCCACCAGGTTCCTCCGTCCCTGGGATTCTCCAGGCGAGAGCACTGGAGTGGGCGCCACCGCCTTTTCCAAAGCATGTGACTAGTGGCCACCAAATGAGACCTGGCCGGTAGAGAACGTGTCCATTCTTTCAGATGTTTTCAGTGGGTTATGTGACTCTAGACCAAGCTATTCTTCCCCACTTCTGCTTAGCATCAAGCAAGAGAGAGCCCGGGCTTAAAATTGTGACTAGTGGCCACCAAATGAGACCTGGCCGGTAGAGAACGTGTCCATTCTTTCAGATGTTTTCAGTGGGTTATGTGACTCTAGACCAAGCTATTCTTCCCCACTTCTGCTTAGCATCAAGCAAGAGAGAGCCCGGGCTTAAAAGGAAGGAGGGAAAGATCTAGGGTTAGCGTAACGGAAGTGCTGCTGACCCACGTTCTGGGAATAAGGCAGGCTTGTGGCATCTCTGTCCACGAAGCTCCTCAAGGTTAGGCCGATGCCGCCACCTCCAATCTCCACGGCTTTCCCGCAGGGAGCCCCCCCAGCTGCCTTCCCCGCCTGCCCCAGCCCCCACTGAGCTCTCCTTCCTCTCATTCCCAGACGCCGCCCTCTCACCCACCACACTTGCATTTTCATCTTGTGTGTGCGTGTCAGTCGTGTCCGACTCTTTGCGACCCCAGGGACTGTGGCCCGCCAGGCTCCTCTGTCCCTGGGATTCTCCAGGCAAGAATCCTGGAGTGGGTTGCCATGCTCTCCTCCAGGGGATCTTCCCGACCCGGAGATCAAACCCAAGTCTCCCGCATTGCAGGCGGATTCCTTACTGTCCGAGCCACCAGGGAAGCCCCCTTTCCATCTCACCCACTTCAATGAACACACGTGAGGGGACAAGCGCTGAGGCAGGAGGAGGATACAGGAGGCAGGGGAACCCAGCAGCTCCGTCCCCAGAGAGCAGCAAGCCCCCCGCCCCGCCCCGCCCCTACCTGGCTCGCTGCCTTCTGCCACCTGCACGGGTTGGGCCCGAAGCACCCGGAGCAGCTCCAGGGCCCCGGTCTTCTCTGCCTCGCTGGCTCCCACACCCACCCACAGGTAGGCGGCCGAGGGGGTTTTCAGGACAAAGGCATCGTTGGAATTCAGTGCTCCAGCCTTGGGCATCACCTGGGAGGGTAGTGCTCAATTAATCAATCAGGAAACAGGTAAAAAGGCTTCAGCGCCTCCTCGTGGCCCAGGAGACGCTGCGGCAAGAGCAGCCCTTCAGGGGGATTTGGAGGAGGGAGCGTGTACCCATCAGAGCTGAGCACGAGGGCTCGGGGCGCTGAGGGGCCTCGCTGACTCCCACGAGCCACGAATGCAGTGTGCTCAGCCAGGGAGACGCGAGGAACCTGGGGTGCATTAAGAGAAGCTGAGCGCCTAGAACAAAGGAGGTGATGGTCCCACTGTCCTCCAGGCTGCTCAGCAGATTATGCGCAGCTTCTGCACCTTCCACCACCAAAGGGACAGCAGCCACGCGGAGTGGAATCAAGAACCACATCCAGATTGTGACGAATGGACTATCTGTTAGGTAGTGACTTGCCCGTCATGGAACGTATGCGAGGGACACTGGGCATTCTTGAAACAGGGGGAAATCTAATCATACAATCCTGCTGCCAGGGCAAGGAGGTACAAAAACCTGCTTCTTAGCCCCTCAGCCACCCCCACGCGATCCTGCGCCCAGAGATCTGCCCATCAGGCCTGGGAGGTTTCCGAGAGGCCAGTCCTGCCGGGGGTCCGGGGCCCGGGGCATTACCTCCACGGCCCGGGTGGCTCCAGAGCTGCTGGCCCGGACCTGGAAGAGGCGGGTGCTGGCGGGGGCCGTCTGCCCACCCTCGCGGGAGGTGCCGCCCCTGTAGATGATCATGGGTTTCCCGCCGAACAGGCTCATGAGGTGAGCAGGCTCCTTGCCTTGGACCACACGGCTCTGAGAGGGAGACGGGAGCGCAGGTCAGGAAAGGGGGGCACACACGGGGCTCAGCTCAGGGCATCTGGCACGGCCCAGGCTCACCCCCAAACAAGCCGGCACGCTTGGGTCGGCGTGTGCAGTGGGGTGTGGCCCTACAGCGCGCAGGGGCTGGCCAGGGAGCAGGAGGTGCCGGGGGGCTGGAGCCAGCCCTGCTGCCTGAGGCGCCCCGGGCACTGCCTCCGCGTTTCCCCTCCCACAAGGCCTGGCCTGGCTGAGGCTGGGGCTAGTCCAAGAACCCAGAGAGCCCATGTTTGCAAATATTCCCTTAAATGGAAGCCCAGGGATGGTTCGTGGACATTCTTCCCGGACTGCGACGCCAGCCTCGGCCAAGAAAGCTGGCAGAGTGGTGAGGAAAGAGCCTTCCAGGTCTGGAGAGAGCCCTCCTGCAGGGCCAGTGCAGACTGCGGTCAAGGGCTTGGTGGTGGGAGGAGGGGACAAGGTCTGAGAGGGGGACAGACCTCCCCTGTCCTCCCATCTGTTCCGCCCCGTGTGCCCGCGTCACTTCGGATCCCAGCTGTGGCCCGTGCTCCCTAAATCCAGATCACCACCTGTGGTGGCTGGTGGTCCCTTCCTAGCAAGAGCCACCACCGCTGGCTCAGAGCTCAGACCCCAGCTCCACCCTGCTGGTGAGAATTCAGGCCACGTGTGACTGCACATCCTCTGCCTGCATGTCTGATGAACCTCTTTCTCCCACGACTAGACTGTAATAAACCACATCACAGCGGTTCAGGGCAGGGCAGGGCGCGGCTGGGGGCCGGGGAGGTGGGGGGCGGATCTATCTGTGTGTTCACGTTTGCAGACGCAGCGTCCGCATCCCGCATAAATGTCGAAAGGATGGATGCATGGGATAAAGGACGGTCAGATGAGTGAGCAGCGGGCTGGGCTCACCTGCACGGGAGTCCCTCCCAGCTCTTCGTCCAGCTGAGCAGTCAGGATGGCCGAGGCGGCGACCTCATCCTGGGTAGACTGGGCGCCCTGCCTGAAAGGGAAGTGAGCCTCAGCACCTCGGTCTGCACAGAGGCCAGGGCCCCTCTGTCACCCTGGGCCTGAGAAACCCACAAATCTCCAGATTACAGGTAATGACACTGACAAATAGAGAGGAAAAGAGACTTCTCTGAAAAGGAAGCAGAGCCAGGAGCCAAACCAACACACCACACACCCCAGCTCAGCACCTCGTCTTCTCACAGCGGTCTGACCACAACCAGCGGACTTCCTCGTCCTAAACCCGCCCCACAGGGAGACGCACGGCGGGGGGCTTTCTGCCTCACCTCTCCCTCCGCCGTCTAAATTTCCCATGACTAACCTGTGCTATCTGCATAAGCACTCTGACAGATCAACGTGCTGATCAAAGAGAATGTTTTAAAAGCCTTCTCGTGACTTTTGTACCAAGTGTGTATTATTAATATCTAGTCCAGAAACAGTTCTTTCAAGCTGCTTTTAAAAGTCTGAGGTTGTCAAATTGAGAGGCAACCTCCAGAATAAGACTAATGCTCTTCCACAGCTTTGAAAGACGCCTGAGGAACTGTCACAGATTAAACGATGGAGAGCCCGATGATTAAAGGCCACTGAGGAGACGGGACGACTAAGTACCATGTGAGACCCTGGGTTAGATCCTAGGTCAGAAAAAGGACATTAGTGGGAGAACTGGCGAAATTCAGGAAGCGTCTATAGAGGAGTACATGGTCTTGCAACAATGTTAATTTCCCAGTTTTGAAAACTGAACTATGGTTAAGTAAGAGGTGGCCGTAGAGGGAACTGTAACAGGTATATGGAAACTGTCTGCACTGTTTTTGCAACTTTTCAGCAAGTCATTTCAAAACGAAAAGCTTAAAAAAGAAGAAACCCACCAGTCAACCTTTAAAAAGTTGGAGATTGCACAGTAAGAGAAACGAACTGAAAAATGTTACACTGAGATATCATTTTATCAACTCTAAAGTTGACAAACGGCAAACGTGTGATAACACAGTCCACCAGTCAGACTACGGGGAAACAGATACTCTCATCCGTCACTGGTGAAAATGCAGACAGCACAAAGCTCATCTGGAGAAACTGGGTGCTATCTGTCAAAAGGACGAGCGCATTCACTGTCAGAGCCAGCAATCCAGCTTCTGGGAACTCACTCTAAAGACACTTCTCTACGCATCCAAAGTGACGTTTGTTTAGGCCAACTAATCCCAGCAGTGCTTGTAATAGTAGGAGTCTGGAAGCAAAGCAAATATGCACCAGCAGGGAATTTGTTAAACTACAGGATAGCCGCAGTGGGATATTATGTGGCTGTTAAAAAAAAAAAAAGAGTAAGGGAGCTCTCTATGGACTGATGTAGTCTGAGCTCCAGGAAGTATTAACTGGAAAAAAAAAGCAAAGTGCAGGACAACATTCATAGCACGCCATCTTTTGCGTAAGGAAGGGAGGAGGACTAGGAATACAGGGTCAGCTTTGCTTTTATCTGCATAAAAAGGACCGGAAGGATACACAAGAGGCTAATGAAAGCGGGCACCCACAGAGGAGTGAGGGTCTTAGAGCAAGGTGGGAAAAGTCATGAACATATCACCTCTCTTTAAAGAATTAAAAATAATTCTTAGTTAGAAAACATCAGAGGATAAACAGAACTTAGAGTGGGATTGAGGGAGAGATTTTCTGTTCGTTTCTCCCTAGTCCCCACGTCTCTCCTACAGTGGACATGTGATACTTTTAAGAGATGCGTCTACAATTTGTTTTGAGAAGACCAGCAGTCTTGCCTGGGAAACAAGTCTTTCCCAGCGGAGCACGGCTGTGCTGGTCCAGGTTCACATACCTGCAAGCTCCCCTCAGCCCTGTCCTCCGGCCCCGAGGGGGCATGCTCCGGTGTGGGCCCCCGCCCCGCCCCCTCTGACCCC
>SJYC01141449.1:0-16945 GCA_006408675.1 Madoqua kirkii | reverse complement strand
TAGAACTGTCCATACGTGGCGGGGTCCACGGGCACTTTGTTGGAACCTTCGATTCTCCAGATCTACCAGAGCAAAGCTGGGCTCAGACATTGGGTGGCATTCCCGGCCCCCAGCTCCGACCAGCTGAGAAACCAGAGGGTGCTGGGTAGCGGCTACACCACAGGACTGCCCTCGGACTCAGCCTGAAGTTAAATAACTTGCTGGAATCACAGAGCCACTAAGATTGAAACCCAGGTCTTCTGTCCCAGATCCAGACAGCACACCCCTGCTGCCCTGTACTTCCTCCTCCTCGAGAGCAGCCCAGGGGCTGGCAGCTGCATGGTGGGGTTTAGAAAATGCTTCTGGTGCGTGTTACACAGTGCAACACAGGCTCGGTGTACAAATCAATATACGACCTGGAGCCAAATCAGGCTCTGCCCCCTTGCTGGCTGTGCACCCTTGGACAACTTGCTAATGTCTATGAGCCTCAGTTTTCTGATCTGAAAAATGGGAATAATAAGGGACACTGAAGGGATCAAATGAGCTAATTCATGAGTAGCGCTTAGCACAGGACGATGGCCCTGCAGGTGGTGGCTACTCTCAACAATAATTATCACGATGATGGTGATTACTAATGTTGCCATTAGCTGTATCAGCAAGCTGTCTGGATTCTAGATATCACCTGCGGAGGCAGGGTCGTCACTGAGTGACCTCAGAATGACTCCTGCCGGCAGATCTCTTTGCAGAGCTCGGATGACAGTTTTCCAAGCGGTCACGAAGCCCTGCAGCACCACCTGGTGGTGCCGTGAGTCCTGGCAAACAGAATCTTTGAACCTTGACAATTCTTGAAGGTGATGGAGTGGGATTAAGCCTCATTTTACCAGGGGCTTCCCTGGTGGCTCAGACAGTAAAGACACCTCCCTGCGATGCAGGAGACCTGCATTCAACCTCTGGGTCAGGAAGAGCCCCTGGAGAAGGGAATGGCAACCCACTCCAGTATTCTTGCCCATGGACAGAGGAGCCAGGTGGGCTACAGTCCGGGGAGTAACATGTAACTTAAGCTTCATTTCACAGATGAGGAAAGTGAGATTCAAAAAGGTTAAGTAACTTGCCCAAGACCACACGGCTGAGCTGCCAGGGCTCCTCCCACACTGCCCTATCCTGGACCACTGTACAGCACGCTCCTCTGCCACTGAACTAACGAACCGAAGACAAACCCAGTGATAACTTAAAACGCACATTTCTGCCATTCCTATTATGTAGGATGGAGTCAATGTCTGAAGTTAATTCTACCTCCTACACATCTCTGAACCCCACTCCCCACCTCTCCATCCTCACTGTGCACTCCTCGGGCTCAAGGCCATCTCCTCTGCCTAAACTATTGCACGACCTCCGCATGAGGCCCCTACGCTCATTCTCCCATCTCTAACTCACTTTCACAGCGAGCTCTGGAAGCACAGAACTGAGCCTGTCACATTTCTGCCTTTAAAAAAAGAAAAATTAAAAATAAAAACCCTCACTAGCACCTAATGGTGGATCCACATCTTTGGACAAGGAATTTAAGGCCCTGCCCCGAGAGGATCGTCAGCACAGGCTCCCAGGCAGCTCCCTGCCCACACCCACTCTCACTCTGCCAGCAAGCTCCTACTCATCCTCTGAGGCCCCACCCAGGGATCCCCATCTCTATGGAGACGCCCCAACCACCCACCTTCACTGCCCTTCCCGAGCTCCCAGAGTCCCGTGCACGCCCCCATCATCCACTGACCACACAGGCCTCAGCAACCAGCTGTGGCCACCTCCCCTCCCAGATACTCTTCATGGGCAGGGCGGGGTCTCAGACTCTTGGCAGGGAGCCTGCAAGACAGCAGGGGCTTAGGGCATTTGGTTGTAAACTCAAGCAAGACAAAAAAATCCCATCCATTAAAACTAGGGTCAAAGCCTCTTAGAGAAACATCCTCAAAGAAGAGATGGGCCAGAGGCGCCAGGGAGGGAGCCGAAGGCACCTCGACATGCCCACCCTAGCCCCCCCGGGTACCTGCTTCTGCCCTCTGCCGTCGTCATCCATGCCGTGCTGGGCTGCCATGGCAGTGGAGGTGTGCAGGGTGGCCGCGTCGAAGGGCACGCGCTCCACGTTGGCAATGTGGCTGGAGAGATAGCTCAGGCCCAGGCCGTCCGTCTGGTCTGGGTCCCGCCAGTTCTTGAAGAACTGTTTGAACAGTGGGGTCTCGCCGCCCTCCGGAAGGACAGAGACCTGGCAGGGATGGAGGAAGAGAAGGTCGTGGCTGGGCCGGAGTCCCCGGAGGGCAGAGGCCACCCGGCCGGTGTCCTCCAGGGAGCCTCAGACACCTCGTCCAAGTGAGCGCAGGACACCCCCCCAGCCAGCCTTCCCCACCCCGCCAGGCCCACTCTCATTGTCCCACCTGGCTCCCTGGTTCACCTGGGTCTGCCTGGGGTAGTCCATCTTGGAGATGAAGTCGGAGGCTGTTTTGAGGGCGGCCTTTCTCTCCTCAGTGTTGGCCTGCCTGCCTGTCGGCCGAAGGTGAACAAGGGGCCTGGGGTCAGGGCCGCACCCCAGCGCTCAGCGGCCCAGGGAAAGCAGAAGACAAGCCTCCCTCCCTTTTGTTCCTAGACCGTGGACGGCCAAGGCCGGAGGCCCCAGAGCTGAGCACACCATGAGCTCCTGGGGGTCCAGCAAGGGGTCCCGGCTAACACCGCAAACACACCGACCCACTTACTGAGCTCAGAACCTCACAGAACTTGCTGCATTTAATCCACACAGCAACCTTCTGTGATGAAGATCCTTATCTTGTCCTCACTGGCATATAAGGAAGTCAGGGTTTTAGAGACCTTAAGTGGCGTGGCCAAGGCCGCTCAGCCAGTAGGGAAGCTGCGACTCAGAGCCCCAGCCCCCCTCGTCTGCCCCAGGCTCAGGAGCCAAGCTCTGGCAAGGCTGCAGGGGCGCCCGTGTAGCCCTTCCCTTCGCCCCAGTACCTTTCCAGACAAAGATCTTCCCGTCTTTGCCATGGTCCAGGATGAAGCAGTCCTCTGACCTCAAGGCCCCCTGGGCGAAGGGGTTCTCATCAGCCACGAGGGAGACCGACATGGTGCCTGCACCATTGGAGACCTGGGGGGTGAGAGGGGCCCCGGGCCCGTGAGCGACCTTCCCTGCCTCGTCCTGCCCACGGGCGCCCCCAAGCCCACACTTGCGGAGGCCGGTGACCCCGCCACCTCAAACGACGCTGCGGACAAACACAGCCCTAGGCTCCTGTGGGATTTCTTTGTCCTTTTCCACCTTCTCACAACCACATCTGCAACCTGAACAGGGGTTGGCATGGAAACGGCACACAGAGAGGGAAGGGGAATCAAATGTGGGGATGCAGCTGGCAGAGGAAGAGCACCGCCAGCCGGTGAGAGGGCATCCAAGCGCACAGGCTTAGAAAGGGGAGCACACTGTAAAGAAACGCGGTCCGCGCGCAGCGCAGCATACCGGGCTGGAACCTGGAAGCAGAAACGGGGGACATCTGCGCGAAGCTTGTAGGTTAGTTAACAGCACTGAACCGCTGTTTCTTAGTTTTGACAAACGTACCTGCTTATGTTAAGATGTTCAGGGGAAGCTGGGTGAAGGGTATATGCGAACCTTCTGAACCATCTTTGCAATTTTTCTGTAAATCTAAAAACTATTCTAAAATAAAAAGTTCATTGAACTTTTCTGAGGGTACCCTGCTTGTCCAAATTCAAAAGATGTGACAGTACCCAGGGCTGACAAGGCTCTGGGTAAACAGGTGAGGGTGATCGAGGAGCCTTCCAGAATGCAGTTTAGTAGCATGTCAGGAAGTTAAATAATAAGTGTCTGCATTTATTGAAAACTTACTTTGTGCCAGGCACTGTTCTAAAAATACGTAACTTAGTAACTTCTACAGTTACAGAACTCCTTCAATCCTTACAGCAGCACTATAGGTGATCTCATTACTATCGCTGTTTCTTTCACAAGGACACCAAGGCACAGGGAGGTGGAGTCACCTGCACAGATAGAAAGCGCCGGATCCAGGATTCGAAGCCAGACGGTCTAAGTCCAGAACCTGAGTTTCTGTCAGTTACCTCTCATGGCAGGATCCTCCTCCCTGGGGTAGTACAGACAGTCTAACTCCAGAACTGGTGTTTTTGTGTCTCTGTTTTTTTCTGGTCCTGCCACACAGCTGGATGCAGACATCGGCTCCCTGTCCGGGACTGAACCAGGGCCCCAGCACTGAAGCCCACCGTCAGACCACTCGCAGCCAGGGAACTCCCAAGGGGCAGTGCCTTCTTTTAGTTGCCTTTTATTTTATCTATGGAAATTGGTATACGCCAAAAACTTTTCATCTTGATGAGTCAAATATACCTAACTATTTTGTTAACAGTTTCTTTTTTTCTTAATATATATATATTTTACTGAAGTTTAGTACGATGTTTCAAATACATAACAAAGTGATTCAACTACACACACACATATAACTTTTGTGATTATTCTCCACTATAGGTTGCTGCTGCTGCTATGCTAAGTTGCTTCAGTCATGTCCGACTCTGTGCAACCCCACAGACGGCAGCCCACCAGGCTCCCCCATCCCTGGGATTCTCCAGGCAAGAACACTGGAGTGGGTTGCCATTTCCTTCTCCGATGCATGAAAGTGAAAAGTGAAAGTGAAGTCGCTCAGTCCTGTCCAACTCTTAGCGACCCCATGGACTGCAGCCCACCAGGCTCCTCCGTCCATGGGATTTTCCAGGCAAGAGTATTGACTCTAGCTCTCTGTGCAAGAACCAGTATTTTCAATCACTGACTCATCATTCAGCCTGTGACCCAACCGATCCACATCTGGAAACCTCCCCTAATGCCATACTTAGCACACGTGCACAAAGAGAGACTGCTGGCGATCAGAAAAGGTGGGAACATTCTCATGCCCATCAATTAGGGATGTGCAGAGATTTCCACATGCACAAAATAAAGTACTATACAGCCGTTATAAAGGGTCAGGTGGGAAACAGAGGCCACAGGAAAGTACGAATAGCTTGCATCTGTTAATATCAAATAGAGATGGAAAAACACCTAAGGAGACCCAGAAAGCTGTATCTGGAGTTTCCTTTACCAAAAGGTAACTATGTAACCATGGCAACTCATGAAGCAGGGAGGAGAGGAGGCTGACTTTCTTAAATTGAGTAAGGTTACTTTTGTAATTAATACCCATTTTTAAATAGTACTGGTTATCTTAAACTAGTAAAATTAGACTGACTTTCGTTTTTTATTTTCTTGAGTATTGCTCAACCCTAATACTTATAACGAATATGTATTGCTACTTCAATATCAGAATAAGTCTCAGTAACGTGGTCTTCCTGTGGTGGTGACACGAACCTGCACCTCACTCTGCTGTTATTTTACCACAAATAAGCTTAGGGCACAACATGGACAACACAGGCTCAGAGGTCAGACGTGCTTGGCTCAAGATCAGCCTTAATTCAGTTTTGAAAAATCATGAGAAGAAATGATAAATAAAGTCACTACCCATAACACACACACAGACACACACAGACACGCACAGACACACACACACTTCTGTGGTGCTTTCCTGGATTTCCCTGAGACCCTTTTCTCCTCGGACCCCCAGAGATCCTGCAACATTGGCTCTGCGGCCCTCCACCCTCCCCACCTCATGGGCCCCGCCAGTGACGGTGACACCAATGTGTCTGCAGTCATCCACACCTAGGACTGATCTCCTTTAGGATGGACCGGTTGGATCTCCTTGCAGTCCAAGGGACTCTCAAGAGTCTTCTCCAACACCACAGCTCAAAAGCATCAATTCTTGTTCCTGGGGCAGCAGAGGCAGGAGACGGGCATCCCTTGGAGCCGTAAGAAGCCGAGTCCCCCCGTGGCACCCCCACCTGGCCTGGCTCAAAGCCCCCGGCCGGTAGAGCTGGGGAAGCCCAGGTCTCCTGCAGCCCCATCCTGAGCCCAAGACCCAGGGACCTCAGCCCAGGCTCACCTTGTACAGCTTGGCCAGCTTGCGGTTGGCCGCGTCCTCCTTGACTGTGTCCTCGGTCCCTGCGGGCAGAGCTGGCTTGGGGCCCAGCACCTGCGGAGATGGAGAGATGGAAGAAAGCATGGCAGTGAGCTCCTGGCAGCCTGCTGAGCCCCCAGGGAGGAGACTGACCTCCAGAGAGAGCTTTCTCCCCAGGCAGGCAGGGACCACATGGGCCTCCACCATCCACGGCCTTGCACTTAGGGCAGAACGCCCTCTGGAGATGTCCTGGATCCCCGACTGTGCCTCCAGGGTGCAGAGCCCAGCCAGGGCTGCCTGTGGAGTCTGTGCCTCCCTGACGCCTGTCTCCAGGAGCTCCATGAGGACCCCGTGGTCCACTGCCCCCAGCACAGTCCTTCCGATGTTCACCATCTCCACCAAGCCTTCTGAGAAGGATAAGCACAGCTACCAACACCTCCCACCACATGCCTTCAACAGACCGCATTTCATCTTTGCAGCCACGCTGAGGCACAGACGCTTCCCCTAATCCGCCTGCCAACGCGGGAGACCTGGGTTTGATCCCTGGGTTGGGAAGATCCCCTGGAGAAGGGAAAGGCTACCACTCCAGTATTCTGGCCTGGAGAATTCTATGGACTGTAAAGTCCATGGGGTTGCAAAGAGTCAGACACAACTGAGCAACTTTCACTTTCAAGAGGCACAGATTACTCTCATTTCACAGGCGAGGAAGCCAAGTCCACAGAGAAGCCACAGCTTGTCTACACCACTCAGCTCAGCTCAGTCCAGCTGCTCAATCGTGTCTGACTCTGCGAGCCCCCCGAATCGCAGCATGCCAGGCCTCCCTGTCCATCACCAGCTCCCAGAATTCACCCAAACTGTCCATCAAGTCGGTGATACCATCCAGCCATCTCACCCTCTGTCGTCCCCTTCTCCTCCTGCCCCCAATCCCTCTCAGCATCAGGGTCTTTTCCAATGAGTCAACTCTTCATATCAGGTGGCCAAAGTACTAGAGTTTCAGCTTCAGCATCAGTCCTTCCAATGAACACCCAGGACTGATCTCCTTCAGAATGGATTGGTTGGATCTCCTTGCAGTCCAAGGGACTCTCAAGAGTCTTCTCCAACACCACAGTTCAAACGCATCAATTCTTTGGTGCTCAGCTTTCTATACAGTCCAACTCTCACATCCATACATGACCAGTGGAACCGTAGCCTTGACTAGACGCCTTTGTTGGCAAAGTAATGTCTCTGCTTTTCAATATGCTGTTTAGGTTGGTCCTAACTTTCCTTCCAAGGAGCAAGCGTCTTTCAGTTTCATGGCTGCAGTCACCATCTGCAGTGATTTTGGAGCCCCCCCTTCCCCATATAAAGTCCACACCACGACAAGGTGGCTAAGGAGGAATTTGAACCCATATCCCTGTGACATCAGGGTCTGTCTTCACGCCTCCATTCTGCGCTATCTCCAGCGTCAATGGCCCCAGCTCAAGCCATGCTTGGTGTCCAGGCTCTTTCCCCATAACAATCCCCTTCTACTCTTTCCAAAAACCGCGCTCAGCGTCCCCAGACAAGCAGGAGACGAGCAGCACGAGGCAGAGCCTGTGGTCTCCTCCTTTTCCCCATGACCTCTGCCTCTATTGACATGTCCTCAAAGCACACGAGTTGGCGATGCCCGTCACGCAACTGACGAAATGGGTTATAAACTAATTGGGATGTTCAGAGAGGAAAGAGGGCACTGGGTCTCCATCGTCTCTTTCTGGCCTGGCTCTAGCACCAGGCTTGTCCTCAGAAGACGCCAAGACCCTCCTGCTCAGCTCCTTTAGAGGCTCCGAGCCTCTTGGCAGAAGGGTGTGGCTCACAGCCCGGACGCACTGGATCCTGGGATGCCAGCGCATCTCTCAGGGGAGTCTGGGGAAGGTCAGGGGGAGACTCCTCGGCTTGGTAGAAAAACAAAGTCACACCACAATTGTCTACTGGATGGAGAGAAGGCATGAACCCCCAGTTCCCTTGCTCAGCCCCACCCTGTGCTCCCTGGACACGGCCGCGGGTACCTCGAGCATGGCCTCAGGCTCGGCGCCCTCCTCGGAGACGTGCACGCGGGCTCGGCCGCTCCGCTCGTTGTCCCGGATGCCCTTGGACACCTGTGTGGCCTTCAGCCTCTCGAAGCGGTTGCTGCTGGAGCCGCACCACTGGTAGATGTCCTGTAAGACAGGCCCCGCGTGAGGCAGCGCCCTGCCCACCTTCGCGGGTGCCCAGCCGAGCACCGTGGCAAGCCCACCTGTTCTCTGCTTGCCCAGATGAGGGCTGGGGGAGCACACAACCCCCTCCAAGCACAGCAGTGTCGCCCATGTGTACCAGGGGACATGAGGGCCTGCTGCGGATATGCAATTTTCATAGGCACACCTCCTTACATAAACGTGCATAAAAATGTTTGCCTGAGGGTGGGAGTGAAATTGGAAAACCATTTGACCGTCCCTTTTTAAAGCTCCATGTGAAAATATCCTACAACCCAGCCATCCCTCTCTCGGGAACATATCCAGCAGTAATGCAGCGTCCACGAAAAGACGTGTGCAAGAATGCAGTGTCTGATTCAGACTGCCTGCTCGCAAGATAGCTCATCATCATCCCTGAGAATTACTGAACTGATGATATTTCCCTTTCTTTCTTTTTCTACCATGGGTTTTCGCTCATGCAGAAAAATTGTAAGTTAGTATTTATAAAACTGTGTACCTGTTTTCAAAAAAGGCTTGTGCAAGAAGGAAGGCTCAGAGCTGCATCCCTTGGAAGAGCCCCAAACTCTCCCAAGTGTCCGTCAAGAGCAGAAAAGATAAACTGGCAACATTTATAAAACAAGAAGGAAAAAGCCACAGCTAAAGGCAGCAGCAATACGGACGGCCTTGGAAAGAGAACGGTGGGCAAGGAAAGTCAGACGCCAACAGGAAAGGCTCCAGGAACACGAAGTTCAGGAACAGGCGGGGCTGTTGGTGGAGGAACTCTGGGGTGAGTTACACAAGGGGAGGAAGGGGCTAGAGGAGGCCACACTGGGCACGTCCGCTGCGTCAGACCCACCGAGCGGCACAGGCAGAATTCACACGCTCCTCTGTGTGTCTGTTACACTTCCATCACAAGCTTATACTCACTGTGTGTGTCTGTTTGCTGGCAAGTTGCTAGGTCACGTCCAACTCTTTTGCGACCCCCATGCACTGCAGCCCACCAGGCTCCTCTGCCCATGGGATTTCCCAGGCAAGCGTACTGCACTGGGCTGCCTTTTCCCTCTCCAACAGACATTACACCTCATGCATGTATGAGGCTGGGGCCAGAATGTCTGGCCAGGTCCTCCTCAGGGATGCGTGTATGTGGGTTTGGAAGGAATGCGTACAAAGCGTCACACGTCTGCAGGGTGGTCCGATAAGTGCCTCCCACACTTATCCACACAAGCGAGCCACAGACAAGCAAGCACATGCAACTACACAGTGACACGCACACATGTGGGTCCTTGAACAACACCCCCAAGTCTCCACACGCAGACATTCATCGTGGCGATGCCACGTCTACACCTGCTGGGCAGGAGCTTACAGTTTTTTCTAATTGAGGTACAGTTGACTTACAATGCTATATAAGCCTCGGGGGTATAGCACAGTGATTTACAATTTTTTAAGACTATATGCCATTTGTAGTTATTATAACGTATTCGCTGTATTTCAAGAGCCTACCGTTTTTGAGCATGCCCGCCATATACCTGCAAGCGAGTGACTATGAATAAAAGACACACAAGGCGTGCATATCAGCATGTCAGGGGGACCGTACGTCCACTGAGGCCGTCACAGGCCCGTGTGCGTGTGCGTGGTGAGTCTCAGTCTACGCACCACGGGCATCTCCACCTGAGTCTCTGCGGGTGCGTCTGACTCATACACACAGCACAGGGGCCCCTGCTCCTGCGACCCGCCCCACTGTGGCTTCATACTGTTCACACGGACGAGCCCACTCCCCAGGTCAAGCCTGGGGCACTCCAGTGGCCCCTGAAAGGGGAGGGCAGGACTCACGCTGCCCAGGTCCAGGATGAAGCAGTCGCCATTGTTGAAGCTCTCCCAGGACACAGGCACCTCCGTGGCCCGGACCACACGCCGCCCCTTGACCTGGAAGAGTCTCTGCACCACCACTTCGTTGGGGACCACGTGCTTGAATCCTGATGCCACGCCTCCTTTCTGTTGGGTCAAGGAGACAGCGTTAGTCCAGGGGAGAGGGTCTGGGAACGGACAGGAATGATCTGAAGGGCACTGTGGCCCACGCACCAGGGGGCTCCCAGCAGAAACCCCACCTCTGCACCTTGCTGACAGCCTTCTGAACCTCGTGCTCTAACAAAACCCCGGGGCCACTTTCCTGGATCAAAACGCTAGAAATGTTCCCTTCTCAAAACGTGCATTCCCCAGGGAATGATCTAAGGAACACTAATCCCCCAAGATACTCTGCGAGGAAAGGATTCCATGATCAGGGAAGCACAAGGCAGGCCCTTCACTTGCCCCCTGACTGCTACACGATGCCCATCCGCATCATAAAGGCACGGCTTGGCACGTTTTAGAGAGCACTTCCCTGCGTCGAGTCCAGACACTGCTTTTCTCTCCACATCCTGCCTGCAGCTCAAGTGTTCTACAAAACCCGCTTTAAGAAGCACTCACTCAAATCTCTGCCATCCTTTAAGGCTCTCTAGGAAGAGTCAAGACTGCCCCCTCCCCCTCCCACGACGCTGCAGCACGTTCCACAGTTGAGCCTTCAGAGGCAGCTGTGGGTAACGGACAGAGCACTGACCTCAGGCCCAAGTCCCTGCCCTGCCACTAGAGTGCTGGGGGACTTGGGTAAGTGTCTTGCCCTCTCTGAGCTTCAGCCCTCCTCCTGCAACGGCGATCTAAGCCCTGCTGGGCCATCCTCTGCAGTCATTCGAGTCCCGGGGAAGTTCAGGAGGGCTTCCCGGCAGTGACCAAAACTGCCCGTGGGGGCTTCCCTGTTGGCTCAGTGCTGGAGAATCCGCCGGCCGATGCAGGAGGCCTGGGTTTGACTCCCACGTGCCTCGGAGCAGCTAAGCCTGTGGGCCACAACTATCGAGCCTGTGCTCTGGAGCCCAGGAACCATGACTGCTGAACCCACACCCGGCAAACACTGAAGCGCCAGCGCTCTAGAGCCTGTGCTCTGAGACAGGAGAGGCCCCGAAATGAGACGCCCACACACCACCACTAGAGAAAAACCCGCCCAGCAGGGCAAAACAAAGAAACAAACTACCCTCAGGACAGGAGAAAGTCGAGTGGGCTGGGGGTCCTTATGAGCAGTCCCCAGCCCTGGATGCTCACAGGCCCCAAGCCCCAGCGAGGTCAAGTCAGAGAGGAGAAGGTGTCACAAGCTTCCCATTTTACCCACGAGTATACCGAAGAGGGGTCGCAAAGAGTCAGACACAACTGAGCGACGGACCTCAACTGCACAGATGCTGAAGACCAGCGAAGGGAAGCGACGTACTCAAGGGCACTCAGTGAGCACGTGGCAAAGCTACGGGGTGGAACCACGTCTCCCATTTCCAAGGCTGCACACGCCATGGGCCACTAAGGCCGGAACCGTGGCCACCCCCTGCCCCCCACCCAGCTCCCTCGCTGACGCCTCACCCTGCAGAGCAAAGCCAGGTCTGACTTGCTGCACTGAGTCCATGAGGGTAAGGGACAAACGGAGTGTGACTGGGCTCCTATTGCATCTACACACAACAAGCAACACAGCACTGGCCGTGACACGCTGATGCCACTGTGCTGGGCGCTCTGCAGGACTCATCTGGGGGAGGCATCACTATCACCACCGGACACACAGACACGGGATCGGATGCCGGGAGCAGCGAGGCTTGCCTGAGATCTCAAAGCTAGTGAGCGGCGGAGCTAGGTTTCAAACCCGGGTGCACACGAATCTGTAAGGCCCACGTTTCCCCCGACGGCAGCTGCTCTCAGAGCCCAGGTCACTAGGGTCATCCAGGACGGGAGGCAGGAACAAACCACTGTTCTGAGCAGGGTCATCAAGTAGAAACGTGTCCCTGTTGTTGAGTGGGAGCGCCCTCTGGTGTCCACTCTTGGTACCAGCGTGAAGCCTTTCAACAGCACCCCCTGGGTAGGGCTCGGCAGGACCGCCTTGGTCTTCTCAGAGCCCTGTTTTCCACCTGGCTTCAGAGGCCTTCCAACCGGAGGCGTGTGAGGAAGGGCAGCTGCGGAAGACGATTCAGAGCCCCATGCTCATCTGGAAGTGACCGCGGAGGCTGCCTCCTAAGTCCATGCCAGGCTCCTCTGTCACGGACATGCAATGTGGTCCCCACAAACTCCTGAGGTCGCAGATCTCATCATCCCACTTTTCAGGCAAGAAAACTGAGGTGCAAAGAGGTCCAGCCATGCCCAGGGTCCCAGCTAATTGGTGGAAGTTTTACCCCCAAGTCTGCCCTTCCTGGGACCAGCCTTGCCCAGGTCCACCAGCCCAGGACCTCCTGAGTGTCTACTGTAGTGCTGACCACGGGACCCCATGTGTGGAGATAAAGAGACAGTGGATCCGAAAAGCTTTTCCAAAAGGTGCTGAACGGACACACCGACCATTTCCATGGATTCCTTAGAGAGGAGGAAACAGGAAAATGAGGGAAGAGAAAGACCCTTAACGTTTTTTAATACATCTCTAAAATATTTTACTTGTTCAAGAGTACCTTCTATTTTTTGTCAAAAAAATGGAAACTTTTCTTTTAAAAAAGGAAAAGGGTTGTTCAATGTCATAAATCTCAGCTCCAAGAAATTCTCTGTATATGAATTTATAAATTAAAAGCTACAGATTTCTAATGAGTGTGGACAGGCATTTCCTGATTAATTAACTCCTCTAATCTTACTGATCTAGGAACTTAGACTTGGAAAGATCAGTTAATACA
This sequence comes from Madoqua kirkii, assembly GCA_006408675.1. NCBI lineage: Eukaryota > Metazoa > Chordata > Mammalia > Artiodactyla > Bovidae > Madoqua > Madoqua kirkii. Next base: position 4,039 of record SJYC01141449.1, on the reverse strand, counting down.
AAAACAAAAGCAAGCTCTCAGGAGACATTAGTGACTCTCCAAGCATAAGGGGCAAGGTTTTTTTGGTAAAGTTTTACAATTTTTTATCATTTTTACTTTAATATTTAAGATTGATTATTGCTTTCTGTGGTCTAATCATTAGTGGATAGAGACTGGCATCAAATTATTTGAACAAAATTTAATAGAATATTTTTTAAAGCTATTTTCCAAATTAAAGTGAAGATACATACATAAATATATAGATTGTTGTTGTTTTAGTTGCTAATTTTGTATCTGGCTCTTGTGACCCCAGGGGCTGCAGCCCGCCAGGCTCCTCTGTCCATGGAGTCCTCCAGGCAAGAACACTGGAGTGGGTTGCCATGCCTTCCTTCAAGGGGTCTTACTGACCCCGGGATCGAACCCGGGTCTCTTACATCTTCTGAATTGGCAGGCAGGTTCTGTCCCACTAGCGCCACCTGGGAGGCCAGGATAAATTCTACATCTCTATCTAAATATACACATTATATGTTCATATAGAGAGAGAAAACCTACATACCATTTGGTGTATATCTCTAAGAGTAGAATCATGGGCAACTTTTACTTACTAAAAGCCTTATTTCTATGTTTGACATTTTACAATAAGTGTGTATTATACTTGTAGTCTGAAGAAACGTAAAAGCTGGAAAGTTCGACCTTTTAAACATATGTTAAGTTCTGTATAAAACAAAGAAAAACCTACTGACTGGCGCTGATCCCCTCCACCCTCTAATTTCTGGGTTCCTTATCTAAAAACAGGAGGGAGGACAGGAAGGACCCAAGGGATTCTGTGGGTTTCCCACCGAGTTCCTCGGGGCCAGGGGCTTCCAGGACCCAGCCCAGCCCAGACTCTGCTGGAACAAAGGGTTTCAGATAACCCAGCTCCTTGGGGTCTTTGGGGTTCTATATGAAAGTCAATAGGAGGAGGAAGAGAAAAAGAGGAGGAGGGATCAAAAACTGTGCGTTTGAAGGATCCGAGGGTCACAGAACAAGATAAGACGGGCCCTAGGAAAGCCCTTTCTAGGGGCTCTCGTCCCTTCCCTGCCCCTGCTCACCCCCCGAGCACAGAACCAGCTGTGAGGAGCAGGCTTTCACAGAAACAAGTCTTGCGTGACAAGCTCTGCTCCTTGGAGATCCATAATTGATGAGGGCGCCAGGCCAAGAGCCTCGGGCTGGGCCTGCCGAGGGCGGGGGCGACCAGAGGACTTGCAGAGGGGGGAAAACAGGGCCGGCCGTGGACCTCACATTCTCACCAAAAGCAGGGCCTTTGAGGACTGAAGCCAAAGGCCTCCCCTTCCCCTAGAGCATCCTCAGAGTACGCACAGTCCAAGAACATCCTGGGAAAATCACCAGAGCAGGGAGGAGACTTGCTGAACAGGCAAATGCCTGGGCTCCATCTGAGCTACGAGACGAGACCAGAGTCTTCAAACATTTCTCTGAACTAGGCCCTTCATATCTGGGTTTAAATCCCAGCTCCATCGCTTACCAGCTCCGTCAGCCGCTCAGTGGTCCACAAGTTAAGCTGCTGCTGTCCACACAGCAACACCAGGAAGCGGCACTGCTGCCCAAGGGGCCTGATAAGCACTTGCTGGAATGGAGGACAAACAGTGTGCCAGCACCACGTGAAGGCACGCGGCGGGGAGAAGGGCGGCCTTAGGGCCAGTCTCTCTAACTCCTGGTGAAGCGCTCCTTCCACTTTCCGCTCTAGGAGCTGCAAAAAGTCCTGGTCTTTCTCCTCGCCCAGGGCCTGGGTTCCTAACTTCTCTCCTGCTGGTACCATGGCCCCAGAAGAGACTCCAGAAAACACAGAGCTGGGACAGGTCTGTAGAAGACGCTCTAGGGAGGGATGAACTGGCTGACAGGGGGTGCTGGGAGGCTCCAGGGAATCCAGTCCAGCTTCACCCAGCCCAGGGCTGAGGCCCCGTTCCCAGGACACACCCTGCCCTCTGCCATCTCTAGATCTTTCCCATCCTCTAATCCCTGGCGTGTCAGCTGGGCAGACAGCATCGTGCGAAGTCACTGCTGTCGTGTCCGACTCCTTGTGACCCCATGGACTGCAGCCCACCAAGCTCCTCTGTCCATGGGATTCTCCAGGCAAGAATACCGGAGTGGGCTGCCTCGCCTTCCTCCAAGGCATCTTCTCCACCCAGGGATGGAACCCAGGTCTCTCACATCTCCTGCAGTGGCAGGTGGGTTCTTTACCACTCGCACCACCTGGGAAGCCCTGGTGTGTCAGCTGGGCAGACAGCACCACCACCCTGCTAACACAGAGGAACTGGAGGCCCAGAGATGGACAATGACTTCTCGAAGGTCGCGCAGCATATCAGCAGCGTAGATGAGGCTTAATACCTACCCTGGGCTCCTGCTCACGAGAGGCAGATTGGTGTGCTGGAAAAAAGCTGGGAGTCAGGAAACGTGGGCTCCGGCCCTGGCTCAGAGGCTGACTTGCTGTGTAACCTGGACCACTCCTTAACCTCTCTGTGCCTGTTTCTCCTCCCTCCCTTAAAATAAGAGGTCTGCCTTCTGACATTAAGGCCATCAAAGCTTGTGATCCCTTCCCTATGCTGACCAAAGAGAACCCCCTTCCAAGAGGCCAGGCCCCATACACAGCATCTTCCAGCTTGCCCTCACCAAACCCTCTCCCCAGGTCTGAAGGGCAGATGTAAGTGGCTCTCATGTAACCGAAGAGGACAGGGAGGCTCAGGGCGGCCAATCGGCTTGCCACAAGTCACGGAGCATATCGGCAGCAGCCTCTTGGGGCTCCCAGCGTGCCTCTGCTCAGCCCCACCTGACTCGAGGCTGGAGCTCAGAATCTTCAGAGTTCAACACATAGAAAGAGAATGGGATCGAGGGTCCCCTTTCAAATATCAAAAATAGGCCCCTCTGTTGGCAGGGCCTCAGAACCAAAGGATACAGGCTCGAGCCCTGGGCACACAGGCTCGCATGGGGCAAATGCCATGGGCAGGGCGTAGCGCCCGTGCGGTCCCCCGTCTACTGCTACGCCGAGGCAGACCACCGTGTGGAGTGACGGAAATTCTCTCAATTTAATAGGAGACCAGAGGCTCAGAGAGGGTGCGTGATGTGTCCAAGGTCACACAGCTAGCAAGGGCCCAAAATTCAAAGCCAGGGCTAGCCAACCCCAAGGGCTGAGCTCCGGCCTGTCTGCCCACACACCTGCACAAGCCTGAGAGGCGGGCGGCAGGAGTGAGCCCGGCCGCTGGTGCCTCTGTCCCCGCTGCCCGGCACCCACCTTGTACTTGAGGCCGGACTTGAAGTAGCCGAGGAAGGTGGCCGACTCGAAGCCCTGGACCTCGCGGTGCTGCACGGCCCGGCCGTTCAGGTAGTCGTCCAGCTGGACGGTGAAGATGGCGGCCGCCCCGCTCTCATCCTGGCTGCATTCATTGCCTGCAGGACATCAGAGCAGCATGAGCCTGGCCCCCGGCCGGCAGCGGCGGCGGCCTACAGAGGCGGCATCTGGAACCCTGGCAGTGCCCCAGCCTGGCTGGAGAAGCTGGGAAAGGCTCTGTCCCTTGTGAGCCTCAGTGAATCCATCTGTATAATGGGGGATGCGGGAGCTGGCTCCAAGCTCTCTAACAGTCCTCCCAGCACTCACTCCCCCGAGGTCAGGTCAGAGAGCATCAGGGAAATCAAGGCACAGGGAGGGGCCAGGACTCACGGGGCCACACAGAAGAGCGGTGCCAGGACTTCAGGCTCCCCACTCGGAAGGGCAAACTAGAATCTGGCTGCAAAGGGCGGGTCCCGGATTGCTAAATCCCTGCGCGCTCTGAGTCCATAGACAGTGGCCTATTTAACCCTCACAGCAGTCCTAGGAGGGAGTCCGGTGCAATCATCACATCCCATTTACAGAGACACTGCATGTCTTGCCAAAGGGCAGAGCTGGGGTCTGAACTTGGGGAGGCTGCCTCTGGAGTCTTGGGAACACGTGACCAAGGGCCTGGCACTCACTTGATGCTCAGTAATCGCTAAATTCCCTTGGGGCTTCCTGGGGAACAGGTCTCAAAGG